>JANTPZ010105771.1:0-22628 GCA_025593235.1 Vachellia pachyceras
GTTTGATTCTTGAATCAAGACTTGAAGAAGCCTTTATATCATCAAATTTCCATTATGTAATTTCCTGGGTTATATCCATCTGTTGTCTTCAATGGATCATAAGCAAATTAAAAGAACGTAGCGGCTCATAATCATGATGAATGCCCTCAATTCTTCGATGTATTCCCCCCCCCCCCAAGTACAACTCCAAAAGGATGGCATGATATCTATATATATTACTTTCATACGTACATATATATATATTGAGTTTGAATATTAATTTGTCTCTTAATACTAATTGAATCACATTTTTCCATGTTTTATTCTGATTTATTATTGCAGCGGATTCCGAATCCTTTTGTGAAATGTTTAAGGGGAAGAGTGTTAAAGGAAGGCATCCTCAAGAGTCCTAAGGGCAAGCTGTGGCATGTCAAGATAAGCAACATTAATGGTGGCATATAGTTTGAGCATGACTGGGAGCAGTTTACGAAGGACAATTCAATACAAATTGGTTACTTGATTATTTTTCTCTCGATGATTCAACTAATAATAACACATCCAACTTCAAAATCTACACAACAAATCGCTGTGACATGATTGAGGAGACGTATAGTACTACTGAAGGGGAAGAGGAAGCTAAAGGAAATGATGATTCTACAGAAGAGAAGGTGGATGATGATTGATGATGTGAAAGAAGAGAAGGATGAAGAAAAACAAGTGAACAATAATAGAAGTAGGAAGAGAAAAATATGAAAATTATTGCTTGAGAATTTTAATGGTTGCTAGTGGTTGTTTCAGAATTTTATTTTCTCAAATATGTATGTAAGTTAAAATAAAATCATCTTTAAATTTATAAAAATTATCTTAAAATTTATAAAACCCATTTTAAAATTCTCAAAACCATATAGAAATCTGTAAACTCATTTTTTCTAATACAACTCGTTCTCAAATACACATATATTGATCCAAACAATCCCTACTTCCTAACAAAAGAGGGAGGGAACTGGAAAAACGAGCTGATAATTAATTAATTATTAATTACCTTTTTATCCTCTCTTTTTTATTTAATTTCTATGTACTATTTTGGTTTCACTTTTTGATTTTTACAGTATATTCCCAGCACTACGAGACTTCTCCCTGAGGCTACAAGAACAAGAACCAACAATATTCCTTGAGAGATGCTGCAAAGTGAAGATTTTTGAGATCTTTTTCATTTATATATGAAAATTATTGCTTCATATTATGTAAAAATGCTCAATTTTTTGTTATATATATATATATATATATCGATCAGCGTCTTCAACTTAACCACTCTCTTCTTGGGATAAATGGATTCTGATAATTATATATAATCCAAGGTTCTTTTTTGTTCCAAGTGTTTGTTTTTGTTTATCTTCAGGCATGAACTAACTAATCAAGTTGATACAGAAATGCATAAATGGGTTTTTTTGCTATGGTTCGTGAGGGACTCGTTTATTTTTTAAAAAAAAAAAGAATTTTGGGTCCTTCAAAAATGTCTTCAAAGATTCGAGATATAGGGTCGCTTGTTTTTTTTTTCATGGAAAAAAATTATACTTGTCCGGAAGACAACCCCTCTTCGCCGGTGAACCACCTCCAGGCCGTGTGGGTCCCACTCGAGTAAGAAAGCTCCTGCAGATAGTCATCTGAAACTAGACGTGAGGTGAGAGATCAGTTCCTTCCCGTTCTGTGATTGATCCCTAGCTTCATGCCAGGTAAAAGATGGTCGGTGGGACAATCAAAACTCTGCACAAGGTCCGACCGAGAGATCGGAATTCACTTATCTCTGTACGAGGTTCCCATTGTCCAGCAAAATAGCCTTTGTGTTGGCGTTGTTGTTATCATTATCGTCTGTGGTGGTCGTTCGCCGGGGCAAAGTTGAATTGCGTCGCCGTGAGTTTGATCGGTCACAAGCTTTCCGGTGGTAACGTCGATGAGGAGAATAGGGAAGCCATCAGTGATTGGGGTGTTTCTGTTGGCTAGCCAAACAGGGTACGAGGGTGATTCATAGGAATTCCATATGGCTAAGTAAGTGTTGTTGCTAAAGCAAACGGGTTTGACAAATCCTAAGGTGAAATCATTGTCGGAAACCAGTCGTTGGGTGAGGTAGACACTGGTAGAGTGTCTGAGGGAGGGGATGAGGAGGAAGAGAGGGTATGAGGAATTTTTTTGAAAAAAATATTTTCCAAATAATATTGTGGGGCCCACGTAGAAAGTGGTGATGGACCCTTAACGCCAGTTACCGCCTCCGTATGTTTGCCCCTTTTTATAAACATTTTTTATTTTTCATCTCTTAAAACTTTACTATACCAAATATCCCCACCATAGATTTTATTATTAAAATCACACCATCACCAAGAAGGAAAAATTCCTAGGATGGATTGGAAACAGTAAATTTTGAATATTGGCTTCGTTTGGAAACCCGTTGAGAAAACGGACACAGATTCCGAGGTATTTTATGTGAGAGAAATTTTGTCTCGGTTTGCGTGATAATGGATTTTGGGAGCCAAAACGGCATTCCTAACGGAATACCAAACGCAGCCATTATGTCTTTTATCTAGACCTCGTGAATTCATGAAACAAGGAACTGTGACAACTATATATAAGATATCATCATGGTTGATAATACTTTTAACAATCCTAAAATCCCATTCAACAGTATTTTTACGTAAAACAAGATAATCTCCTTTCAATATTTGCATTGATATAAAAGTACTTATCGACCTTGTTCCTAAACGAAGCCATGAATTACGGAATGAAAACCAAGGATAACTTGAGAGCAGCTGACACTTTTTGTCAAGTATAGACATTTCAAAACTAATCAAATCAAAAGTCGGAATCCATGGATAAACCCTAATCACAGGCCTATAAAGAAGCAGAGTTCTATTAAGCTATTGATCTACAACCACATGATTATGCATGGTGATGCAAGCCGCAAACACAATAATGCCAAGGCGCTTGTTTGGGAAGCCATTCTTCCCAACGGTACACGTAAGCCGAGACAAAACCATCTTGAAATCTGTAAAAACCATCTTGAAATCCATAAAAACCATCTTGAAATCCGTAAAACTATCTCGAAATTCCCAAAATGCCTCGAAATCTGTAAAATCCATTTTCCCAACGGAGTTCCCAAACAAGCACAAGATGTGAGTCCAAGATAGAAACTTCCACAATTTCAGGTCAACGCACATAAGCATAAATTCAGCTATCACCATTTCCCACCAAGTCCCCAGCTTTTCCTATTGCCTCCATTATAGAGATATAGGTGCCGTCACTAGGAGTGATGCCATTACGTACCATTTCCTTGAGGAGTTCTTCGGCATGCTCACCTTCTTGGTTTTTGCATAAGCCTTGAATAAGAGCATTGTAAGTGAGAAGGGTGGGGTTAAATCCTTGACTCAACATTTCGTCGCGGACTTTAAAAGCATCCTTCGTATCACCTCTTTTGCTGTAACCACTAATAAGTGTATTATAACTAATATGATCAGGCTTGATTCCCCTTCTTTTCATCTCATCAAGAAGTTGACGAGCTTCTTCAACCTTCCCCTGCCTACAGTATCCTTGCATCAAGGTATTATAAGTAACTTCATCAGGAAGAACCTTCATCTTATCCATCTCTTCTACGATTGTAAATGCACGTGCTATGTTACCATTTGCACAGTGACCATCAATCAATGCATTAAACATAATTAAATCTGGCCATAGACCTCTCTGTTGCATCTTCTTAAACAAGTTGTCTGCCTCTGTCATTCTGCTCTTTTTACCCAAAACAAAAATGAGGGATGTATATGTTACCTGGGATGGCTGAATCCCTTTTTTCATCATTTCATCATAGTGGCTGAGAGCCTTCTGCACGTCCCCACATCTGCAATACCCATTAATCAATATATTATATGTAATAGCATCAGGATGCATACCTTTTTCTCTCATTTCTTTTATCATATCATCAGCTTCACCCATTCTTCCTTCCATAAATAGCGCATGAACTAATAAATTATAGGTCACCAAAGATGCATTTATACCTCTACTGATCATCTCATCCCTGTAGGCAATAGCTTGATCTAGATCTCCTTTATTGCAGTAACCATCAATCAATGCATTATATGATACAGCATCAGGGACCAACATGCTCTTGAGTAACTCGGATGCCTCCTCAAGCCTTCCTGCTTTACACACTGCAGCGATAAAAGCATTATATGTATAACTATCAGGCTCAAGGCCTTTATCTTTCATGTCTTTGGAGATGTCTCGAGCCACATCAACCTTCCCTCTCATACAATGTGCATGGATAACTGTATTGTATGTAACAATATTAGGCTTAACCCCTAAAGTCTCCAAATAACCAATAAATTCTTTTGCCTTAGTCAACTTCCCTTCTTTACACAAAACATTAATCATTATATTATAAGTACACAGACTAGATTTGATCTTCAATCTAAACATTTCAGCATATAAAACCCATGCCAAGTCTGTTCTATTCAGCTTCAAGAACAGACTTAACATCATATTACAAGTCTCAGTTTTGGGCAAAACTCCCTTTCCTTTCATCATATAGAAACATGCCAATGCCTCATTGGCTTTCTTCGACTCACAATATGCCATCACGAGATAATCAAATAAAATACTACTCTTCAAATTGAATTTTCTATGGAGAAGAGACAATTCATCGAAAATCACCCTGTTAGTGGCAATACCAAGGGTAATTAATTTCCTCAAGTGTTCTGTAGCGGGTTTCGGGGATGAAAGGCGGGAAATGATAACAATTGCGAGGCAATGAGTTTTGAAATCTAGGGAGTGAGATTTAAGATGGGTTAAAAGTTGAAGAACGAGCTGAGGATTCTGGTAAAGGTGGATTAGAATTGGACAGATGACAGAAGGAGTCAAACTGGGAGCAACCTGCTTGATAAAATGCCACTGAGATGATTTGATTGAATCTAGAAGTAGAGATTCGGAAATTAATGAAGGAGTTGATGGGTTATCAAAAACAATTTCCTGGGATTGAGAGTGGACGTTTGAGTGAGGCGTAGTGGAAAAATGAGCATGGGAAAGAAGATGATTTGCGCACAAAAGGATTTTGAACTTGCAGGGTTTGAGAGATTTAAGATTGAAGAGTTTCACAAGCTGCATAGTGAGAGGAATATTAAAAATCACGTTGCTTGACGACGTAGCATTTGTCGCAGTGAGAAGAAGGGACCAGAGGTGAAGGAGTCCGGTTCCCTTTTAATCTTGCATATGTTAGAAATTCATGCAAATTTCCCCAAAAGACAGACTCGCGACAGAATGGACTCTGAGCAACACAAACCCAAATTCAAGTTTGTCCAATAATGTCGCCGCAATACAGAATAATCAGGAAGCTAAAAAGAGCAAGAAAAGAGGAAAATTTCAGGTACCAGCTGCCGGAATTGGAGCCAGGAAGGACAAATAAGCTTGTGAAAACAAGGTCTCGGCCTTCTCCCAAGTGTTAGGAGGAAAGCCAGAAAAAGAATGTTCAAAGCACTTGAAATCCCTTTATCTTCTTTCGAAAGAAGAAACCTTTGGGGTTGGCAGAGAGCAATATTTTCAAAGCATTCGGATCTACTTCACACCTCTTCTTCTCAACGCCCTCATCCCTGCTTATGAGTCAAACGACTAGCGGTTTTTCACTGTTGTTGACCTAGTTAAGATGGCTCCAGACTCGCACGAGTCCATGACTCGGTGAGTCGTGCCCCCACACTGCGCAGCTTCGTTGAGACACCTTCTTTTTTTTTTTTTTTGGTACCAGTGAGGGCTAATTAAATGGGGATTAAATCCCAAGTCGGTATTGTAGCACTGATTCCTCGTGCGTGATGGAGGAGAGCTCACAATGGAAGACGCAGATAAGCCTTGAGACGGACATACAGGGACGATTGGAGAAGGGCCGCTCAATGGATCCAGGGCAGAGGTTAGGGCAGGCCCAAAATATCCTATGAAGCTAAGCTAGTAAAAGGACATAGGAGCCCAGTGTCCAAGTTTTTGTTGGCATTTACTTGTTACAATTACAATCAGTCAATCAATGGATTTAAGAACACGTTGAAAAAATATTTTTATGTAAAGCAATATAAATATGTGAATGAGATTATTTTATTTTATAAAAAAACACTGTTAAATAGGTTTTTAAACTCCTCAGAAGTACTGTCAAACAGGGTTAATAACAGCAATGGATGAGAAACAGATATCAGGATGAAAGGCACACAGATAAATTTTGAACTTGTTTTTGGCACAAAAAATTGAACCATTGTAAGTATACATGATTACAGAGAACACAAAATTTTGAATGAGTCGTTCGTTATTAGGATAGAATGAAATGTTTTTTCCGTCAATAAATAAAAACATCATTTTTTTTTGCACATATGTTTATATTTTAAAATAAAATCACATTTAAATAATAATATTACAATTATCATGAATGTTCCACATTTTATTTTCCAGAACACTGCCACCTCTGTGCATCTATTGGGGACTTGTTACATGACCTCAGTGATCAAGTTGACGCCAAGACAGTTGACACGTGTTATTGTTCAATAAATGTCCACCTACATTTTTATTTTTGAAAGTCTGTTGATCTTATCTCGAAAGATGCTGACGAAGAAAAACACCTCAGCAAGTAAAGTGGACGCCAGCAGAATTGTCCCACCGAATATCCCAATCTGCGACGGGGCATATGCTGTTGCTTTTTCTATGGGTTATCCTTTCGTTTCATGTTATTGCTTTCTGTATTCGTTGTGCGTCCCACAGCTTCCGTTTCTGACATTTTCATCGGCCACCACCGCTTCAGGAGTCTGCCATTTCCAAAGGCATTTCCACTCTTTGTTTATCTCTCTATATATAAAACCTACACTCTCCCCCTTCCTCCCCAGAAGCTTTGTTACTTTCCTTCAAATAATTCAGATTGGTGAAAGTAGTTTCTGTGAAAATGTCTGCAATTGCTGAGATATGGATGAGCAAGCTGTCCAAGTTCAAATCAAAGCCCTTGTCGTCGTCCAAACCCAAACAAGGGTCACAAGTTGAGACCACTCTTCAAAATGATGCTCCTAACAACAACAAGAACTACAGAGGTGTTCCCACAGATACTTCAATGATGTCTGAAGCATCTGTGTGTTTGCTCATGGATCGATTTGTGCCTTGGTGATTTTGTATCTGTATATATGTTCTCTGTCTGTGTATATACTCAGGCAAAACCTTTTTTGTCTCTGGGGCGATCTTGAAATTATGTTTCTGTATAGCTAGTGAAAACCCCGATGGATGTATCGTCGCCTCTCTTGAACTGAGCTTTACGTTTGGATTAGTCGAAGTGGTATTGACTATATTGCCATAATTAACTGGTTTGACACAGTTGACTAATATTAGCGGAAATTTCTGTTTCTGGGGAAAGAAGAAAAACATAACATCTTTATACCATTGAGAACAAAGATGGTAACAAAGAGCTCTTTTCTCAGATGCTAATTTGAGCAAAAGTATTGATATACACAAGCATATGGAAAACTACTATGGAACATACCTATTCTTAAATATAAATTTGGGTTCCATCTTCAACTTCAAGAATTTTCAAACAACTTTCTGAGAATAGACATGAATTGATCTTCTAACAAAATAGCCTGTATAGCAGGAAAGAATCAGAAGGAGGTTGCCTCCTCTATTTCAAAAGTTGTTGAAGTAATCTCAGGCTTGAAAGAAGATGGTATCCATTTTTCACACGCCATGATCACTCTTGCGTAGCTGAGCGCTTCGTCAACAGTGTCGGGTTCTAAACCAGTAACCCGTGAAACGAACAGCTTGCGGTTTGTAAGAGATTTGAACAGCTTCTTGAACTTTACAGCAATATATTGAAAAGCACGGTGAGCTAGTGGGGTGTTATTATCGATTCGGTTACCCGTACAGGCGCTATTGGGATTGTGACTAATCACTGGGTTGAAGTCGGAAAACCATTGGCATTGTTTAAGAGGTACCAGATCAATCTTTTCCTCGAACAGATCAAATTTGCTCAGTAGTAACAAGAATTTCTTGTCTTTGAAGTTTGGATGCCTTATCATGTTCTCAAAGAGATGCTTAGCTGCTAGCATTTTGTTGGTAGAAACTCCATTGTTGTCTACTGTATGCTCATCATAGTCAGTTAAGGCAACACAGAACAACGCTAGATCCATGTCTTCAAACATCTCCAACCACTTGCAGTTCTCTCCTAGGCTTCTGGGATGCACTCTGATGAGTTGGTACCTACAATCAAAACAAACAAATGAAAACTATAAGGCTCTCGTAAAATATGAAATATGATATACTTCAGGTTTCAATTCATATCCGCCCATCGCCTCACTATGCTTGCCCCTTTCTTAAAAAGTATGAAGCTTCCATTATTGGCACAATAAATTTTTTGCATCTGAAAATACAAAGGCAAAAACTTTTATGAATTCTCACAAACAACACGGATATGGAGATCTGACCTGAAAGAGGGATCATTTCGAAACTCAGGGAACACAGAGTCTTCGTCAATTGGCTTAGGAAATGAAAATTCCATGGAAGCAAGACTGTTGAGTAAGTTTATACCCTCCGCAAACAAGATATCCATATCACAGGGTTCATAGTCTGTCTTGGAAATCTCAACAGCCTGCATATGAGGAATATATTTGGACATTGGTGAATAGTAAATGCTCTCTTTGAAGTGAAGTGATGCAGTTGCCATTATCCATGGCCATATATGGGAAATAATAGATATAACTAAATTAAGAGATTATCTTCCCCTTTTTGGTTCATTTGATCTCAATATCAAATTCACACAAAAATGATTCAGATGGTCATTTACTTCATTGAAGCTTGAAGGTTCCAACAAAGGAGAATAAGGAATGAAAGGAAATGAAAAATGACAGTGATACATTGATCAACTATGATACATACTTGAAAAAACAATTAGGAAAATATAACAGAAAAGGATGGAGTGATGGACAACCAAGACCACTTACCCGGTCTAGAAAATAACTTGCATTTCTTGGTAGCATTTCTATCTCATTTCGTCGGTCGTAGGTTGCCTGAATGGCGTCATCCCTCCATAGCTCCTCTGCTAGAGTTGCATACTCAGACGTAGCAGCTGGAAATATCTCACCAAAATTACCCGACACCATGTATTTGATGAGTGAATCTGAAAAGGCTTTCAGTCTTGGGCTTATAGAATATACTGTTGTACTTTCTATGGTATTGCCTGTATTCTCTGCTGTAACCTAGAAGTTAGCAACTTCCCTCCATAACACTAATGGTAAACAAGCTTTTTCCGTGAGCTAACTTGCGAGTTAGAAAAATTATCACAGAATTAAAGGCATAGACTAAATATAGAAAAAGAAATTGCCGATTAATTTGCATTTCGCCAAGAACTAAAAGAACATAGATCAGATTCATTAATTGTGAAAATAATTACCAGATGAGCTGGAATCATTAACCATACGTCTTTTCCCATTCTGCAGTAAACTCTCTTCTTGAAATTCCTCACAGGCCTCCAACAATATACCAAGGTAAGTGTAAACGTTGCTCTGGATTACCAGCTTGATATTTTGGATCTCATTATGGGAGAAAGGGACTCTGTGCTGAAGCTTGGCCTAGGATGTCGTGTTCAGTTTTTAGGGTCTCGCTCATAATCATTTTCATTAACAAGCAGGAGAAATTTTAAACTTTGACAAAGGGTTTATTCCACGTGTATAAATAGATTTTGGAATGATAAAAATTTAGCAGAACCAAGCAAGCTTTAAGCATTTTGAATCAAAGCATAAGTTATTCATTCAATCAGCTTCATACATATGAGAATGAGTGGCCCCAAAAAAAAAAAGCATCTTCACCTGTTTGAATATAGTGCTTGTTCCAGATTTGGCTGATCCGACAAGTAAAAATTTGTGAAGCGTTTTATTCTCGATACAGTGCTGGATAACTATATTGACTCTTTCTTCACTGCAAAGAGGGACAGAGTTAGGAGGCCTTGGCAGAGACAGCACCAAACAAACTAGCTTCGTTGCAGTCTGTGAGAGGGTAAGCCAACAGTTATTGACGAATGGTTGTAAATATAACAAGAAGAATCAAACAAGTCAACATTAACGACATAAAAACTTATGTCCAAAAAAAATTACACAAAAATTACCTTATTCCATATGAACCCCTTTATATTCTTCTGTCCCTCCTCTCTGTAAGATCCATCAGCATTCACCCAAAAGTTAGGCTTTCCTTCACATGCCACTCCTGCTGCCTATAAATCATGAACGGAATATTTCCATTTAACAGAATCGAAATTCCCAAAAAAAAAAAAAGCAGAATGTTTATGATTGTGCCACGCATAAGAACCTTAAGCATCCATAATTCTTCTTTGGTGATCTCTCGACTGTTTATGAACACCTTTGTGTTTCCATTGCTTGCATTTTCCTTCAAGACACCTCCAACGTTCAGCTGGGGGCTGATAATTTGAGTTGGTCTTTTACCTTCCTGTATAATCAAGCAGAGCAAAAGGATTTGAGGCATGCTTATAAAAACATCAGCTCTACCTCAAATCAAGGAGGTAAACGTAAGTATTTAATTATGGAGGTTAATTTCACCTTTCCCCATAAACCAGATGCCTTATCATACCAAAAAAAGCCTGGTTTTAGCTTCTTTGGTGGCTTTGAGCTGCTCAAGAGTAACATCATCTGTTTCCTATCAATAGGTTCCCCATTAACACAAACAAGTTCTGGTGGTATTTGGTTTGCTTCAGAAGTCTTCTCAACATAAATTATTTGTTTCACTTGCAACTCAGACATCAAGTACTTCAGTATCCGAGAACTTCTTCCCAAGGTTCTTCGTTTGCTTTCGTCGATTCGATGACCAATGCAAGTAATGCATTTTCTTCCTTCAGGCATGCTCCCCATCGCTCTTATGACACAATTACGGCAATATTTTGCATCACAAGAAATGCAAATTACCTTCTCAGTGAAACGATTACCCTTATGGCATCGATGACATGTACCTTTCTTACCAGTTCTCTCAACTTTTGGTCTCACAGGGTACCTTCCAGCTTGAGAATCAACAGATCTTTCGCTCACTGCTACTACAATGGCATCTGACTCAGGATCACGGAAAGTTACACTTGAAGGATGTTTGACATGTGTGGGTCTGGGTGTGTCCCTTTTACAGTCATCTTCTCTGCAAGAAGAAATGTCAGAGAAGAGTGATTGAGAGTTTGAACCTGATTCTATTATTTCTGACCAGGTGGGATTTTGTTCACTATGAAAGAATCTATCCTTTTTGTCATCATTGCCCGATGAACCTGATGAGTTACTAATTCTGTTTGGAACTTCAATGGTTGAGGAATGGGAGTTGGATTTAGGGACATAGTTTGTATGACTGGTTTTCACAATGGGCTGAATTATCGGAACAAGTTGATCAGAAGAAATAGAAGCTACGGAAGCAATTGGAATCTGATCAATTCTGAAAGGAGCTATTTCTGGGATGGAGTAATTTATAGCAGGACCATCATATATCATAGCAATGGAGTATTCAACGTCATGATCATCGTTATCTTTGGAAACTGATGAGGGTACGACAGGAAGCAACTTTTTCAGAAGCGAAGCCATACTGGCTTAGTGCAAAACAAACTCACTCTAATTTTACAGACCCAGCTTGCTTTATAACCATTACTGAAAAATAAACTTCCTTGAAGATGAGAACGTGTCAAGCGAGGAACCCATGACGCACAGAAGGTAATAAGAATATCCATGAAGCAAAAAAAGCCATGAGACAAAGGCAAAACTCAATCAAAACGTGAAAGCTGAACATGATGATGGATGAGAAGTTATGGAAGAGAAGAGCAACTCTGAATTAGGAAGAAGAAATGCCCAAGGACTAAAGAAACGGGAGTGACTGTTGACAAATGACAAGTAAACATGCATAGACTAGAACGAATAGAAATGAACGCGTTCAGCTTTTGGAAGAAAATTTGCTTGGAACGGTCAACGTACTTCATCAAATTTACTTCCATATATTTATTTCCATATTATAATATTTTTTGCACTCTTTATAAAAATAGGATCTGTACTATAATGAAGCAATAAAAATTCCAAATTACGTGCTTTTGAACTTTGAGAAGTTTCGTTGCCATGATGAATGCGTTCGTATAAGACGAGATTTTAAAAGGCCTAATCATCTTTAAGTTAACTCATATAAAGACGAGATGGGATGATGATGAAAACAATTCCATGAAATATTATTTTTTTTGTGTTTAATTTCTCACTTGCTGATCATTAAAGAAGTTGAACTACGTCACTCAATCATTGAAATAAAACTCTCTCATAATAAAAATGACAATTTTATTTATAGAAAAATAGGAAGAATAAATCATTAGTTAGGGGAATTAGTCAAGGGAAAATGATAAATATTAAAGATAAAATATATCGAAGTAATATACTTAGATTATGATCAACTTTTCAACTAGCTCTTATGATTAAGATATGATGAGCGTTCTTTATAATGAATACTTAAATACTTCAAGAAGAGAATTTTATTTGAAGTGTTATTGAGCACTAAATGTAATTACATTTTTAGATAAAAATTTAAATATCGGTTCAGCATGCTGTAAGGAATTAGCTTCTTTGAGTAGCTCTAAACCGGTTGTTGTTTTTTTTTTCTCTTTTTGAAAGCATAAGTCAATGGGTGTGACTGTGGGAATACGAATTGGGGCGTTGGGGGCACACAAGTGTTGACAAGAATGCCCAAGTTGTTGACAAAAGCGTGAGAGCGAACTGGGAAGACTGTTTACCCAGTCTGATTCTTTGGTCAAATTTCGGTTATTATTAAGAACCCTCTAATTTTCCAACGTAGTTTAAGGTTCAAAGGGAAGGAGCCACGAAAGTTTATATCGCCGATTAAAACCTATATCGCAATTAACTTAAGTTTTAAGAGAAATGAAAAGTCATTCAAGTTTAACGAAAAACAGCCAATGAAAACAAAAGGGTAATTGAAGAAGAGCTCTCTCAAGCTGAACTGTTGACCCATGGATTAGAAGGCTTGCGGGTGAAGCCCAAGTCCGAACCCCTGCGTGCTTTATTTATTGTGAGTGTTTGCCCTAGGAGATTTATTCACCGTAGGTTCCCACCAGTGCTAGAAAAATACATGTGTTCAAATGTTTATTAGTGTTGTTGTTTTCTTCTGGAGCACATGCATATCTTTCTATTAAATGTAATCATATTCGAGATGCTATCAGATGCTAAATGAGGGTACCTTTTCCAGCAGAGATCTGAATCTTAATTCAACACTTTGCATAGAATTAACTCATTCCATTAAATCTAACCTAGTTGGTTTTTGTTATATACCAAAATGACAACCGATGAATGCAAGTCCTTATTGAGAAAACTAAACTACGTGATTCAGGAAAGCTGGGGGTAGAAGAATGGCTCCTGTAAACTTATATATGGTAAGCTTAGTTTGCCAAAAGATGCGCAGCTTCATTAACATGTCTTCCAACATAGTTAGCTACCACTTCCTAATCCTTCGTAAGATAGGATTTGGTTCTAGTATTAATGTGCCCTTATTTGTTATAGCACTATAAAAACATGTTCATAAAAATTAAGATAAAATTTATCTTGCATACTTATATTGTAAATTATAAATTATATTTAAAAAAATACCTTTTAACTTTAATCAAAACAAACCTTAACAGCCTTGTTGACTGAGGATTTTCAGGAGGCGATGGATGTTACTGACGAAGACAAAAGGCCGCCCAGTTGATGAACAAACAAACTTGGGACGTCGTTAAGCCATATTTGTCCCTTCGGCCACGTGTCAGGCCTCTATTAGTCCCCTTTGTTTCAGGGAATTGCCCCTCTCCTGCTAACTTCCATGTCCCCTTCCATCTCACATGCTCCCAAAAACCCTCTCCCCCTTCTTCTACGCAAACCCAACTGTCCATCCGTTTATTCTTTCCAGCCCTACCCAAAACTCATGGCCCAAAAAATATCACACTTCTACCAATACATTCATCTTTTCATTCTCAAAACCAACGGTTGGTTGGACAGGTGGTAAGCGGCTTATTCCAATTTAAACAAGGTCTCAAGTTCAAATTCTTATGTATGTAGTAGTCACCGTTGGGAGACTCAACCACCATTTCCAGGTATGCGGCGCGGGTTGAGTCGGGATTAGTCGAGGCAAAGCTCCAAAAATCGGGCGGAAAACCAAAAAGTTGACCCGTTTAAGAACACAGTAGAAAAGTACTTTTACGTAAATCGAGACAAATATTTGGTTTTGCAGAAAAACACTACTGAACATATGTTTATACACTATAAAAGTTAAGCCAAACAGGCTCAATATGTATATTCATCATAGCGTTATACAAATACGTTAAATTTAGTTAAAATAAACCTTCTCTCACAAATATACCTTCTATGCTTAAAGTGACTTCTACCGTTAATTTAAATAGGTAATTATTCATTCTTTTATCTAATTATCCCATTCAGCTAATTAATGAAAGATAATCATTTTAAAACATTACGATAATTAAGGATATTTTAGAAAAATATAATTCCTTTTTTATTAAAATTAAAAATAAGGCTATTTACAATCTACCACTCTCAATCATGGCAACAAAATTAGGTTTTCGAAGTGAGTAGAGCATGATTTCAGTAGCATGCATGCATCCATCACGAAGAACCCCATATTTAAGAGAAAGCACGAGCAGCTCCTAAAGTTGCGAATAGTACAAAACGTACGTTCTCCTTCCTTTTGTTATTACCCTAAGACGCTATTTACCTGCCTCCCTAAAACTGATGAAAAGTAATTAAATCATTAACTCTGGTTGAAAATAAAGTAAATTTCATATTTTGCCCATGTTTAAATAAAAAAATAGTTATATTACATTTTCTCATAGCCAATAATTTAAATAGGGGTGGTATAAAAAATGCTTAACTAACCTCCATCAAATAACTTATAATAAAGACTGTTACTATTAATGTATTCTATAAAGAATATTATAACAAGAGGCAAAAAGAATATATATATATATATATATATATATATGCATGTATGAATGCACATGGTCCTCTTCTCTATTACCCCAGCCAAACTCGAGCTTGCAGTTTCCGGGAGCTTTTTTCCCCAATTTTGAGTTTTTTTTGGACGTTGTCATTACATCTTTGTGAACAACTTCTTCTTTAAGGTACAAGTAAGTTAAGATAAAACCATCTTCAAATCCATAAGTTTTTTTTGGATTCCATAAATTCTTCTCGAAATCTGTAAATTTATTTATTCCAACTGATTTCCAAATATACCGGATGATAATACATTGCCATATTTTTTCTTAAAACTTGATTTTTGTCCTTCTCAATCAAACACACAAAAGAACGGTTAAGGGAAGTTGTGAGACGCATTGATGGAGAGGTGACCCCAACGAAATGGACATACACACACTACTCTAGCTCTAGCCCTGTATTTTCATCTGCCTTCGCGTGATCTCCACGTCCATGCCAAGAGCGTAATTACCGCTAGTCCTCAATAATAAGCTTGTTTGGTAAACTGATAAAAGAAAATCAAACGCACGTCCAACACGAGATAATCTCCTTTATATATTTATCTCAACTTACGTAAAATTACTTATCTATGTATTTTCAAACGGGCACAATAATTCTCATTTCAGAAGTCTCACCTGCTATTTTCAATCCTTCTAGGGGGAGAGAGCCGCCGGCTTTATTCGTTAATACTCGGAATAATCTCAACCCCGGCGCGTGCTCCGATACGCGCCACACCTTCACTGAATTGTCTAAGCTCCCTGTGTACACTATCCATCGTCTCCCTCCCTCCGTCGACTTTCGAAGCCCCTGATGATCATCCTGTCCGCACTCATCTTCTTCCGATACCTCTGCTCTTTCCTCTTCCACGGCTATGCATTTCACTGGTCCGGTGTGACCCGTAAGAACCGAGAGGCACGAGTGGATTCCGCTCTCTTCTCGCTTCCACACACGTATGTTCTTATCGGCTGAGCCACTCAACACGAGGTTACCACCGACGGCAAGGCAGAGAACGGCGAGCTTATGACCTTTCAGAATACCACCGTGACAGAGGTTTCCTTTTTCGTCTGCTTCCCAGAAGTTCAACAACCCATCGGATGACCCGCAGTACAGCACATTCGACTCATGGCTCACCGCTAAGGCCGTCACTGCGTTTTCTTGCCTGAGAAGAATGCGATATAGTTGGTGGTGTGTTTTCCCTTTCCTCACCATTTCTCTCCTCCACATCTTCACCATGCCGTCGGCGGATCCCGTGAAAACGAAGTTGTGCAATCCGGCTACCACTGAGTTCACAGCGTCCTCGTGGGCGTGGATCGATTCCAAGCATCTGGAATCCGACAGCCTCCATACCTTGATTGTCTTGTCCCACGAGCCCGAGTATAACAATCCTTCATCTTCCACCAGGCATAAACTCGAAACGGCATCAAAATGCTTGATTTTCACCTTGTTCTTTCGCCGCCGGACCTCAACATAGTTCTTGGGATTCATCGAGCTTTTCATGTAATCCTTTAAAGTTGGGATACTCCCGACCCGTTTGTAAGAGTTGAGATTCGTCTGCATAAACTTCCACACTCTGATTTTCCCATCCTGGTGTCCCGTAAAAATTTTGTCCCCAGAAATCACGATAGCCTTCACGAGTCCACTGCTCGATTTGAAGCCAGCGAAATCCTTTAAATTCTTCCACACCCTTATGTTTTTGCTATCGGAACCCGTGTACAGCAAATCGTCAGACACGGCGAGCGAATATATATGCCCTTCTTCACGTACGAGCGAGCCGATGAGGCCACTTGGTGGAAAGCCATGGTCATCGTAGTCGTGGAAATCATGAGGAGCGATAGTCGGCAGGGACGAGAAAAACCATGGAGATTTTGAGTAGGGGGAGGTGGCGGGGGCTTGCTGGCTCCGTGGGGACATCAAGTAAGGTGAGCTATTGTTGCTGGAGGGAGCACTTTCTTGGCCGCCGGTGGGTGCATCGACGTTGCTGTGGCGCTGGTGGTGCTTGGAGAAGTCATAGTCGACGGAGAAGTCGTGGGCGCCGATGCTGAAAAGAGAGGTGGGATCGGAGTGCAAGAGGGATCCGAGTTTAGGGCAGTGCAAGGTGGTTTTCTCCACGACGGTCATGGTGGTAGCACCACCGGTTTGGTTTGTCATGCAAATCCTAGAAGGAAGATGAACGAACAGAAATGGTATAAGCAGAGAGAGAGAGAGAGAGAGAGAGATTGTGGGATTGGTTGGTGCTGAAGAGGCGTTTTGTGACGCTGAGGAAAGTTGGGACGGGTGATAGAGGGTGCGTATATATAAAGAGAAATGGAAGCGAATGAAACAGTTCGAGATTATGTAGAAGTGTAGAACACGTGGTGCATCAAAGGATGATGTAGCGGTCACTCAAAAAAAAAAAAAAGGATGATGTAGCGGGAAACCGGGCATGCCGGTCACTCGATTATCTGAAAATGGAGGGAGGCTTTGTTGTATATTATTGCTGACTTTGGCGCGAAAATATTTGTTTTATCTAAAATCTCGATATTTAAATAAATAATAAGCATATACCTAGTTATTTGAAATGTACTTATATTGATTTGAAGACGCCCGTGCGTGGTAAATGTTTTATTTGTAATACTTGATAAAAAGAATAATAGATCATTATTGGAAATAACAAGTTAGTGCTTCACAATGTCGTAATTACGTGGGAAGAGACAATTCGGAATAGATCATGTGATACCACGTGGTTAAAAGCTAGGTAACGCGGCAGTTTGACCTTTGACCAATTGAACTTTATGTATAACCGTACGTTGGCAATGACCAGGAAGCAAAGATTGTTGAATCATGATTAGCATGTGAGGAAGTACGATTGCCCAGGGCATGTTGAATACGTAACGTACCATAAAACATAAAATGTCTAGTCATTTACAAAAAAAGGATCACTTTTTTTTTGGGACCAGTAAAAGACATCGCTTATAACTTATCTGTGCTTAACCAACACTTACGGATAAAACAAAATACCCGTGGGCCGATTAACTTGTCCGGACTTGAGAAAAGTTTCCCAGATTTAACCCGTCCGGTGATGCCCTATGATGGACGGGTTTCAACCCATCTATTATAAAAATAAATAGGATGGGTTATGGGCTACCCGTACCCTCCAGTTTATGATATTTTTTTAAATTCTCTTTTCCCTTTTCCTATTGGCCTCTTATAGGTCATTCGTCATTTACCCTAGCCACAAAACAGCAACTTCTTCTTTGATTTTTGGGAGTATGAGACTATGCTCGACCTCACGGCACCACGACGCTGCTCTTCATGACAAACAAAGCCATCCGCCATCATGCTTGTGCTCGACCTCACGACTTTGTCTTCGGCTCTTAACGAATTCGCCATTACGACTCTGCCTCTGCTCTTCATTTTCGCGTTTGTTTTCACTGCAGTATCTTCTGCTCTTCACGTCCACTGTTTAATAATATCATATTGCTTGACTCTTTTTACATTACAGGGCTGATTGTATGAAACAATGATGGGGTGGATTTTTTTTTTTTGCCTAGATGGGGAGGATTTGCGTCAACTACAAATAAAAGTGGTTCTAACCATTGTGTTATGAAGTACCGTTGTCTGTCGGTGAGCGAGTAGTTCTTGACGGAGAGCTATGCATTCATCTGTCCATCATTCCAGCACGCTCATCTGTTGTGCTGTTGCTCGATCGTTGTTCCAGTTTTCCCCAATTTGTGCTCGTCCATTGGGGAGCTCAGGTCCATCATTCCAGTTAGCTCATCTGTCGGGGATCGCAATTTCCGCGGCACCTTCGTGAAAACGGGTGGATAACGCACTACAAAAAAAAATATATTCCTGCGGAATTTTCTGCGGATTTTATCAAAAAAAATCCGCAGGAAAACAATTTCCTGCAAAAATTTATCCGCAGGAATAATGTTCGTGGAAATTTTTTTCCTGCGGAATTTAAAATCCGCAGGTATTTACCTGCAGAATTTTTCGCAGGTAATTCCGCAGGAAAATTTCGCAGGTAATTCCGCAAGAAAATCGCATGCCTTTCCGCAGGTAAATCTGCAGGAAAAATCCGCAAGAAAATCCTCAGGTTTTTTCCGCAGGTAATTTCCGCAGGTAAATCTGTAGGAATTTTCCGCAGGTAAATCCGCAGGAAAATTCTGCAGCAAACTTCCGCAGGTAAACCCACACGAAATATAATATCTATAAATTTATCAAAATCCTAAATGAATCCGAATAAACAAAATATATCGTAAACAAATTTGAGATAATTGTATTAAAAGGACTTCAAACAAATCTTCATTACAACATACAAATACATAATGTGCAATAAAGTTTGGCACTCAAAATGAAAATATATTAAAGTGTTCTAACATAACTTAAATTCTAAACATCATCCTCATCATCCTGACTATCATATGTGTCAATGTCTTCATTATCATAATGTGTAACATTTGGCTGTGATTGACTTGCAAGTTATGGTTGAGGTTGAGGTTGAGGCTGCACATGAGAAGACCCTGCAAATCCCAAATGTTGCATTAAAACCTGTACATTCTTCGTAGTTTCAGCAAGTTGGGTGGTTGCTTCATCAAGGTGAGAATTTGTCTCAGTTAATTGGATTCTTAAAGCTTCTTTTTCCTCTTCGGATTTTTTCAATGAAGTATTCAAAGCATGAACTTGTGCCTTTTGAAATGAATAAACCTTTTGTTCATCCTTTTGAAATGAATAAGCCGTGGGCATAATATATATATATATATATTATAAACAATGAAAGATATATGAGAGGAATATGAGAAGTTGTTTGGTTGGAGATGGATGGATTGGATGTTGATATTATCAACTTCAGCCTTTGTTTTGATTCCTTGCATTCCATTACCTCATCAGTAGTGTTTGGATTAATTTAATTATTTTATTATTATTTACTTTGGTAGCATTTTCCAAACCCTACATGTCAGCAATGTTCCTGAGCTCAAATGCTCTGACCAGTAACTTATTATTACAGCAAATATGGTAATGATAAGTTCAATAAGTTGAATCGTCATATTGTAAAGGAATGTTATAAGTTGCAATTAGAGCTACGAGAATGACTCATCTCCAGCGAACCGATGGGAAACTGCTTCATTTCTCAATCAAATAAAAATATATCCTCCCACACATATATGTACAAGTTAACGTCTTTGTATTTTATTGTTATTGTTGATGGAGTAGATTTTTATCAGAAAGTTATTCTGGTGATCTCTAGGAAGTTTGAATTCTTCTGTGAACGAGTTACAAGTTCTTAAAGCTAGCTACATAAAATATGATCTAATAACATAAAATACGTTCAATAACATCATAATATATATATTATTATCGCATAGGAAGGGGAAGTCTATGCACGCCTTTTGTTTTTTATCACCCCTTTTCCACATATCACAATGGCAGAGCATATATTCTCTGTGCCAAGCATTGTTCCAAATATTTGAGGACCACCCCTTCCAATCACTTTTCCTTCTTCTCCATTCCCTCATCACCACGTTAAGCTTATAAACACACGCACATGGTTCATATGGGGAAAAAGATAGTTATTATCTAATCTCTCAAGAGACACCTATATCTACCATTCATTATACCACTTCTTTAGAGATAATGAGAAATCATCCATTATTGGAAGTAATTCAGAATTTATCATCCAAAATTTTACCTTTTTGTATACCTAAAGCTTGAATTCCAAATTCAATCTTGAATTCCAAAATCAATCAATGAAAAGTATTTTTCTCATGTTATTCCTCAATTAGATAGGTTCAAAGATCAAATGGAACAAGGAAAAATACCTGAAAGCAAAAGCAAACAGAAGGAGAAAAATTGGAGCACCAGATTTGCACTGCAAGAACAAATAAAAGGTAAATGTGGATGAAAATACTTCCACAACAATGAAATTGTGAGAAGGAAGCACTTCTGAAGGAAATGCCTAATCTAAGAAGCAAGTTGCAGTTATGTGGTGGTGATGCACTAGTTAAAAAATCTACAAATAAATTAAGATCTTCATTCATATGAAGATCCATACAACTGAAAAAAAGTGGCGTATTTTTTCAAGCTAATGGTGAGGAGCTAGCGAAAGAAAGACATAGATGGTTCAAAGCACAACGCTATCATGGAAGGAATAGAAAAAATGAAGCAGGCAGCAGCAAAGGCATTAAGGATTTTTAAATACCCACAAAGGTTCAGTTAGTGACTTACAAGATTCAGAGTGACTGGCGGACTGGGTATGGGTTAGGGATTTAAGATTCAGACGGCGACGAAGACTGGTTGACGAAGGGACAGCGGTAGACGGAAAATGGCTGAGCTTCGATGCAGAGAGCGAGCGGCGACACTGCTGAGCTTCGATGCGAGATGTAAAGGTGTTGATCGACGGGAGCAGGCGAGCAGATTTTGGACACTGCTGAGACCGGGCGGCGCTGCTGAGCTTCTCTCTCTTTTCTTATGCTGTAAAGAAAAGATTTTGGACATAATGGATTATATGAAGCAGGGAGCAGGCGGCAGCTCAAAGTTTTTGGAAAAAGAAATGCAAATTCATTGAATATTTGAATATGGAACTTGCCCTCTAAAATTTAAGCCTTTCAATAAATATAACCTTAATTATTTATAAAAGTTTAAATTAAAAAGGGATCAAAATTAAATTATATTCATAATAAAAAATGTTAAGTATTGATTCATTTTTATTAATAATACACTTATAAAATAAATAACTTTAAAACCTAAACTTCATTTTTATTTAGAAAAATTAAAATTATTATACTTTAGCTATTTCAATCAATAACACTTGAACAACGACTTGTTATAAACTTGTTATGACATAAAACATATAATGATACCAATAGGGGTGGCGTCCCAATCATGGTGGACCTTGAATCAATTAATAATTATCTCTCTTTTTTAAAAGTAAATAATTAATTATTTTAAATATTTCATATAAAAAAGTGCAAAATTTTATCGTATTTTTGTTTGAGAACAAGAATATTAGCTAGGGATTTATTGTGACAGTATAAGATACATAGGCTCCGATAATCAACTAACGTAAGAGACAATCATATACCAAATCGTTCATACTTTTTTCATATTTAATTACCAATCCAAACAAAATGAAGAAAAAAGCTTAGCAAGTTAATCAATGTCTCGTTGTGCTAACTATTTGATTCTAATAAAAAAATTGTCATTCAAATAATTCTTATAAAGATTGTAATAAATTGATAAAAGCATTCAAATAACCTTGTAATTAAAAATTGTCCTAGTTTATTTACATGCAGATAAAAAAATTAATGCAAACATCCTTTCTCTTCAAGCAATACATACTAAAGTTGTCCAATAAATAATGAATATTATATACTTCACACAATACATATTTTTGTTGTTTTTTCAAGCAATACAAAAATAAATAAATATCTTTAAATAAAGATGTCCAATAAATAATGAATATTTATTGATAATAAAAAGAGTGAAGTCGATTAAAATCATTTTACTTCATCATATTTATCAAAATAATAATTAACATTTGTAGATGTTCAGAAAATTCATCAACAATTTCATAAACTAATTAAATTCTCAATTTCAGTATAATTTGGTGCCAAAGATAAAATTTGATATATAGAGACA
>JANTPZ010105780.1:0-13289 GCA_025593235.1 Vachellia pachyceras
AACATCAGATAAAGACGTGAAGAGAGGGCATGAACATGAACATTACGCAATGGGAATATGCCCTTTTCACTCTTGTTCACCAACTTATTCGGTTTCCGTTTAATTGTTTGCATCTTTTTCATTCATCGATCCTTATTAAATACACACCCCTTAATTATTTGGACCAAAACTATATTATTAATGCCTCCTTTGTCAATTTTAATTATCAACACATCAGATGCCGTCTTTCTCTTTCATATCCCTAACCTAGACAATTAATTAAGAGACATTTACCAATTTATTTGTATAGTTATATTGGGCCAAGAAACTAATTATATTATCCCAAAAGTCTAATGGTCATGAACTCGAACATTAGAGTTAAGATGTTCCTTAAATTTCAAAATGTTAGTCATTCAATCATTTTTGGGTTTTATTTTAGTAAATTGTGACAGTGGACTTGTTTGGAAATACGGTAGAGAAGTACATTTACACAAGCCGAGGTAAATATATGGAGAAAATTATCTCATTTTACAAAAAAAACACTGCTGAACGTGCGTTTGACTTCTAGAAATGTTGTTATGAACATGTCCAGTGTTTTTTTTATAAAAATATCCTTAAACATTCGCTCAATAATTTAATGGAGTACTATTTTGAATACTTTCTATCTTAGTTAACCTTTTTTGCGGTGACTGTTCAATCATCAAAGTTTGATATATGCAATTTTCTCATTAATCCGAAGTCTTCAAATTAAGGGACACAAAAAATGCACACGTGCTGAACACAAAAGCCATATATTCCACACAAGAAAAAAGCAAGGCTTACTGCTTTGTTTAAATCTATTTAATTAATGAATATAACCTTCGACCAAAACTCTAGATCAGCTAGTATCTTTTTAAGACGTGACAATAAAGCCCGACCAGCGAGTGTATACTTTTCAACTTAATTAATTCTGAGATAGCTTTGGCCAAAAAAAATCTAGTAATTACAATGAGATAGATATGAATTGCATTCAATGTTAGTTATCTATATTCACGCAAGATCAAAATATCTCTTGTATTAAATGTGGTTTTAAAGGAGGGAGGGAGAAGCTTCATATTTAATCACTAATTATATAGTTAAGATTGATGAATAAACATTAATTGTTCTTCAAGTTACTTACATTATGAATTAATAAATTCTTCTACAATAATTTACAGTTTGAATTAGCAGTGTAAATTACTTTTCCAATGTAATTTATAATTTTTAAGGCAAATATGTTAGAGGAGTTTTATCTTAAATGTGATTTCCCATTACACACACACCGAATGTGTAATTTTCTAATCCCATATATATGTAGTACCTAATAAAACTAATAAAGTCCCATGTCATTAAAAATAGACAAGAAACAGAGTATACAGAAGAACTTTTTTTAACCAAATGTAGGAGGAATCCGTGTTTGAAGACTTAAGCTAGGGGTCGCCAAGTTGAAATTTTTGGTACCACACAGAGAAGAAGTAAGAGGAGGGCCACATAATACTCTTTTTTTTTTTTTTTGGATAATGGTGTTGCGAATAAGTTATAATAAATGGCCGTCTCACACCAAACTTGGGGGTGCTTGACGACTTGAGCATTAATTAATAAGTCCACCACCATCGTGCTTCACAATGAAAACACAAGTTTCAAACCTTGAAAATTACTACATAGTATATTGTACACACAGACATAATCCTACCTAACCATTAGGTTCGACTCATTCTTAACCAGTACGTTTTTTAGGCATTTATTGATCTCAACGTGATTTGCTTCCTCACACGCTTGCTTTATCACCTTCTTCACTTTCAATTGCCCAAGTCTCTCTCTCTCTCTCTCTCTCTCTCTCTCTCAAGTTTTGATTCATTCTCTCTTATTCCAACTGCTTGTGCATTCTATTGTTATTAGCAGTTAGTTAATTAGGCACATTAATTTTGAACATGGTAGAGAATTACCTGTTGCACCAATTGAGTATTCGACTAACGAAACTTTCGGTGATTCATGTTAGTATTGTCTATTAAATATGATATTGATATATGTTGGAATAATTCAACAATGAGCCACATATTACACTTATATGTAGGTGTCATTATTTCTTATCTTAGCCCAATTTATAGAGTGATCTACTAAGGTTTAAGTAATTAAGTGGGCTCAATTAAGTGTCATGGACTAATATATACTGAGACTCAATTTGCTGGCCCGTATTCATTGATGGGCTAAATATTGTGTTCCCCTACAAATACATGGTTATGATCCCCAGGTTAGTTAGGGTTAATAGCCGTTTTGTTTCCCTATCTGCAGACAGTTTATCTCCCCTAGTGATAACTTAGTTGATTGTCCCCTTTCGTCATATGCATCCTTTCCGTCAAACGCATCCATGGATCCAGGTACGCTTATGTAATACTCTAGATTATTCCATTGAACTTGTATGCCTTATCAAAAACCCATCAATATATAGATACAGATAGATAGGTATAAATATATTACTCCATTACTTTGTCATTTTATACCATTGTGGGTAATGTTGGAATTAGGTTGGTCAATAAAACCATATTTTTTTCTCAAAATATGTTGTGCTTTGAAACATTTAAACACTTCAAATATCGTCTTATATTATGAAATGGAATGTTTAAATCATAAATATACGACTTATTGTTGTCAAACTCCACGCAGATAGACTAGAAAATAATACATTTAATTAGAAATGTAACTTTTTTCATATTTTGCAGAATTTTCAGTATCAATATGATTAAGATACAGACAACATTATCATAACGAATAAGAACATTTAATTTATGTACATGTGTTCAACTTTTGTACGTAAATAAAAGAGAACTTTCTTGCGTAACTTGTTTCTCCTTTATCGGCCAAGCTGTATAATTGTGTTCAACTTCATTAAAATCTAACATGTCTACATATGGTTAGGTTACTTCTGTTTTTTTTTTTTCAAAAACGAAAACAAAACGAAAAGATGCATCATTGGGTAGTATTGCAACGAGATAATCAAAGGGGTCAATTAGATATTTTCTTACAAACTCAAAGGGGATTGGAATTAAAAATTCTCATTCCGCTTTAAAATAATTTTGGTTTCATCATATTCCTCCCTATTTTTATTTATAAGTCATTTATAATATCTGTACTAAAAAAATTTCAAAACTTATTCACTCTCTAAAAATTAATAAAGTTTTCTATTTATCGACATTAAATAGGGTAAAAATGAGAAAGCATAAAAGAATAAATAACCAATCTACGTGCTGCCTTAATAAAAAAATGCCTATAAAACCTTCCTCCAAGCACCTTATAAATAGAAAATCGATAAGCTATTAATTAAAATAACCTAACATGTGTAATGATAAGAAAAAGAATCATTAGTAGGATTGTTAGCTTATTTTTACTCTAAACTTAATTTATGTTACAAGAAAGGGTTAAATCTCCGATCGAACAAACATATGGCAGTTGAGATTAATTAGTTGTTAAAATAACAGTAAGCCTCACCGTTAAAAATTGAATTAGCAACAACATAGAATAAGTGTCGTGCGTGGCTGATGATCAGGACTTTCTGACAACAAGTCTTGTTACTCCAATTAGTGTTTAGGATCTACCATAGAAAAAGAAGAGACAAGAATAACACCAACTCTATGACCTCGTGGTGCAAGATAAATGGGGAAAAATATATGTTAGGTGGAAGTTTTCTTGATTATTGTCAGCTATATATACTGTTTATACTATCTTTGTCAGTGTGTATATATAATAATGTATTATAAACATGTTTTTCTTATTTGACAATTTAATCAACAGGTTTGGGATCAATTTAGTCGTTTAAGTTACCCAATAATTCAACTGTTAGGCCAGACAACAGGATTCTGTGAATACCATAAGCTTTTCTACATCTCCCCTCTCTGTGAATACCATAAGCTTTTTTTTTTAAAAAATCCTATTCTCTGTTACATGGAAGAAGACAGACTCACATGGTCATCCTAAACTCGATCCTTGTTCAAAACCCGTGCCACTCCCAGACTCCTAGCAGGGTTGATATCTCAGTCCCTGTGATAGGAATTGTAGCCAAATGCACCACAAACACAGCAAACCCAATAGGAATTGGTGCTAATATCCAACAATATTTTTTATATCCACACAACTCATTTAGAACTCACTTCATCTTCCCCAAATTACCATATCAAACAAACTCGTACAAGCACTTCAGGAGAAGATTTTGATTAGTGGTACAACTGTTAGGTAGACGATTGATTCGCATTTTGATGTATGCTACATGCCTGTTTGGCTCAGCGATTATAGGGTTCAAATGCACATTCAACAGCACTTTTCCATAAAACGATATAATCTATTTCACATATTTATTTTGACTTGCGTAAAAGTACTTCTCCACTGCGTTTCCAGACTAGCCCTACATCTACAAGGATCATATTTTGATTACACACACAGCAGCTTGCATGAACTTTATAAGATCAATATTGCCTATAGTTAAATTATATATACATATCCACTACAACTATTTGTGTGTGTGTGTGTGTGTGTAAAATGGTAATTGGAAGAGGTAAAGGAAACTTTGAGTCTTTGGCGACTGGGATTATGGATTTTAAATTTTAAATTAATAATGCAACTTCACACTTGAATATTACCCATAAATAGATAAATGAATGAATACCATGCAACGGGACATTAGAAGCTTATCGGGATGCTGATGGGCCTTTAATTAGGCCCTGGCCCCGTTGGTTTCATAAACATATGGGCTGAAAATTTCTGGCCCAAAAAACATGAACCTTGGTTTTGTCCAGAAGTAGTAAGGCCCTAGCCCTGTTGGCTTCCTTTTTAAAAAAAAAATCTTGTAATGGGAGTTTATTGCACATTAAGTTCGATCTTGCAAACATAAAAAAAAAAAAAAGTTCGATCTTGCAAGCAAACGGTTATTAAACAATTTGTTTCGTGAATTATGTTTATTAGTTGTTTGAAACTTTGAATTACTATTTGCAACTCTTATTTTAAAAGAAAAAAAATTACCAAAACCTTAGTGTCATTGATTCATTCCTTTCCAATATCTTACCACTAATAAACACCTATTCTTATCACTTACTAAGAGTTATACATGGCAAAAAGAGTTAGGATATACAATGTAATAGACCAAAATTCATATTCCCACTGCAATATGCACCAACATTTAATGCCCTTTTATTGCATCAAATAAGATTGTATCTAATAGAAAAATTCACGTGTTTATTAAAAAAAATGCATGATGACCATCTGATCGGGGTATATTAATTATTAGTGGTTAGTAGTTATAGCACTTATCTGAAAATTCAAAATCCTCTGGAACTGAGATGCAAATGTTGATGACAAAGCATATAATACAAGAAATCTAACTTAAACAACACAAACTACTCAATAATACAAAACTAAAATGAACCCTGTCAGATGATGTTCATATCAAACTTCGCCATCTCACTCCTACCTACATTTTCTGCAGCATCATCAGGCAAAAGTTTGATATACAAGAATGTAACGTTAACGTAAATCACAAAGTACGCACAGGACAATATTCCAAACATTACATAGTACCTATGAAATTGCGCTCGATCCTCGTCGAAGTTCTCCAACCACCTTCTCACTGTCACAATACAAGGAATCCCCAAGAACCTCCCAAGGCATGAAACCGTGTCTTTTGCAAACCTCCCAGGATTCCTCAATAATGTCTCATTCTCATCATCATTCCCAAACAATTCCTCTAACCCACCTAGGGCCAACCCTTCGACGAGTCCCAAAAAAAACATAGTGAGGACACAACCATGCCACACTTGTCTTATTGGGGTCCTTCTCAATAATATTCGCCACTTTCTTTCTATCAATCTCTACTTTATATGCTATAACACAACATATAATACCACAAACCATTCCACTACCAATCCTTACTAAAGCCATCCCTTGCTTTTTATTAGCCACAAATATCAGTATTATGATTTCATTCACAGAGCTCTTTATTGCAATCATAATAGAAAACCGAACATCCCTGCCCTTTATCGATCTTCGGAGTCTCCATTTTAGTGCCTTGTTCTTGAAACAAAATGTTACCCGGAGCCAACAATAGGCCGTTCGAGTGAGAAGGATAGATAAATATGTAAGGAAGAAACTACAATGAGTGTGTTTTGGTCACAAGGCCCTCCAGTTTCAAATGATCTTACCCCAAGTGAAGAGGGCAGTAGGAGTTAGAACGAAGTGATCATGCAGCCATCCATGTGGAGCTTGGGATCTAGAGGATCTTTCATAAATGATTTCCATTATCAACTATTATTCACTGATTACCTCTTCTTAGACAATAAGAGTGTGTGGTGTATGTGTAGACCAACTTAATGCTGCAATTTTCTTTCCCGAAAGCCAAAGATGTCTGTATTACAGCTTATCTATCGCTCTCAAGTCCCCACACAAAAAGTTAAATGCAAACTTGTTTTTAGCTAAAATGTGCTCTTTCATTTTTATTTGGGTAAAATAGCATTTAACATTCTGATATTACTAGTAGCATCAAATACTCAAATGTTTCAAGTAGCATTCATCACCATAATCTTATTTACAATGTACATATTACTCTAATGTAATTTTTTCTTGTGCTTTTAACATCTTAATTTTATTTATAGTGTATATCGAACACCACAAATTAAATCATAAATAAAATCAAAGCGTTGCATGACTTTTTTTGCCCCCTTCTGGCCTCGTGGTCTACCGGAAAGTCGTGTATATGCTTAGTGAGACAAGTCAATGTTAATAGCTGGTGCAGATTGCCATTTAATTACCACCTAATCCTAACTGTCGTCGGGCGCACACCGTCATCGTCACGCAGTTATTAACATGTTTCATCTCATCTTCACCTTCGTCGGGCGCACACCGTCATCGTCACCTTATTATTATTTTTATGATGAGAAAGTATTTACCACTGATATAAAAACTGCACAGATATGCAACCATGCAATCATGTTACGTTATTCAATTCATTATGTGTTGTGGATAACTAAGAATATAATAAGTGAACAAATGGATCATGATTAGTGAAAGACTCCACAACGTTGCTCTATTTAGGACAAACACTTCTATTAAATAAAAACAGTTCTTTTTTTCTAAACTTAAGTATCTGGTACAGGTAATCATGTTCACAATTGTTGGATATCAAATGGGGGCATTTCTTGTAGCTGAGATTCAAATGTTGATTCACCATGTTAAAATGAACTAATCCATTTCTACTAAACCCACCTTGATTGGTTATTATAAATTGGAAGTTAACGAGGCAATTTTTTCACTAAGCATACATGTATCCTTCAAATAGAGGAAATTATATTGAAGACTCTGTCCCGTATTAAATGAAGGCACCTCTTTCACTCTGTCCCGTATTAAATGAAGGCACCTCTTTCACTAAGTGTTCGAACATTGATTTGTCACTCAAGGGATTATCCCTTTCCATTACATCCAATCAGTTGGTGTTAACCAAGCAACTTGACTTTACAAACTAATTCGACGCTGCTTGGGCCGTGATCATATGATTTACAGCATAAAGCCTCAAAGAATTGCACCAACATGTATGTGGATGTATACTTTTGGACCTAGACAAAGCCTTAAGCCTGATGATCCTCTAAAGAATGAAACCCAAACTCAAGAAGATGATTTCATCTTCAAATATGAGGCCCAAACAAGGTGTTCAGCTTCCAAGATGAGTAGCCCTCGGCTTTCGTAAATCCTTTTCTTTTTTCAGTGGCATTTTTATTTATCTTCTTTGTGATCTCATTGTAGTTCTTCCCAGTAAAGTAAAAGTTGTCACTTTTTCCCATGGTGGGGATCTTGGAAAATTCTGAATAATAATAAAGGTTTGAATGGGGATGGAATAATGTTGAAGTAATAGAAATGCGTTGACCTGGGAACCATGAATTTGATTTGCGGCTAAAGAGGAAGATTGTGTGTTGGTCTATGTCTGCCACAAACAGTGCAAGGCCATCCACTCGTGCGTTGGAGGCAACTCATAGTGGCAACATCTCAGTTGATGAGAGCAAACTTTGATTGAACAAGCTAATATATATATCTCACTCAAGCTTCTTCTTATATCCCATCCATTAACCTTTCATCATTATACTTACTTTCACACCTAACCATTTACTTTACTTTACACAGGTCAAAAAGAACCCTTTGCTTTTTGCTCTTTTCAGCTCATGCTCCTTCTTCTCTCTCTCTATCTCTATCTATCTATCTATCTATCTATCTATCTATCTACACTATAGGGTTAAAGGGTTTTTCTTCTTTGCCGTGAACTATTTTGCAAGCCTTATAAATGGATATTGAGCACCCAGCTAGACTATTCATGAGAGTAAATGTCACCCCTCAAGTGTCAAAATCATTGCAATATTAACTTTTGACTAACAGACGTAGACGTGTAAGTTAAAGAGCACTTTTACCCCTAAAACTTTCTTAGCTTATTGCATTTATGTCATATGACTTGTCAATTAGGTATTCAACAATAAAAAAAAATGTTTCTCCTCATGAAATAGTTGAAGAGCAAAATGCTCTTCTAACTTTGCATAATAATAAGAGTGCACGTACATGGGTCTATATATGTGTGCGCGCGCCTTCTCGTCTATTTGAGAGGCCATCACCTTAAAACACATAACCACTTTTAACCTTAATAAGGGGATCCAGCTTTCTTTCTTTTAAAAAATGTATCCAGCTTGATGCTCTTTGGGGTTATCGTTTCACCCTCTGTGTGTGTATGTTAGAATAAACCTGAATTAACAAACTGATTGTAAATTATTATTTACATTTCTCAGCAATCACGTGTGTAGCTCCTTCCATTACTGTGATTTCTGTTATGCTGTGGGGACCACCAATTGTAACTAACTGTAACAATGCTCTGTGTAAACCAATTAGATGAATGATTCAGAGCCAATGCATATTCTATTATTGCCTGGCTATTCAACCTCAGCGTGTCTCTCTATACTCTTTCTTGGTATCAGAGCAAGCATGTCGACTTCTTCCGTTGAAAGCGCCAGCGCCACCAGCTCCGGTTCTCCCTCCACCATGATCTCCAGAACTTACTCCCTGTTCCAGTCGTCTGGCCAGACCTCTTCGATCAAGTTGGATTGCAGCAATTTCCTAGTATGGGAATCCGTTGTTCTTCCTCTCATAGAAGGAAATCGCTTGGAAACTCACATCGATGGTACTGCGACAGCACCACCTGGCTATCTGTCAGACGGAGGAGTGAAGAAAGCTAATCCTGCGTTTGACGACTGGTTTGCTGTTGACAGGATGTTGGTTGATTGGTTGAGAAACACCATGACTCAGGATGTAGGGGCTCAAATCCTTCATTGTCGCACAGCCTATAACCTCTAGATTGGAGCCAGAGACCTCACCTGTGCTTCGCTCAAAGCTAGAGTAATGATCTTCAAGTCGGAGATTCACTCAACTAGGAAAAATGGGATGAAGATGGAAGAATACTTAGCAAAGATGAAACAACTCTTTGACCAGTTGGCTCTCGCCGAAGCTTCTCTATCTACCGATGATTTGAATATGCACACTTTGAATGGATTGGACTCTGATTATAATGCGATTGTGGTTAAGTTGCTTGATCATCCAAATCTATCTTGGATAGAGGCGTCCTCACAGCTGCTTGCCTTCAAAAGTCGCCTAGATCAACTACATTAGTTCTCATCTCTGACATTGTAGCCGTCGGCCAACCTAGCGAGAAGAAGTTATGACAACCGTGGAGCAGGACGAGGTTACTCTGAGAATAATCGTCTTGACGAAATGCGTGGTTTAGACGGAATGCGTAGCTCATGGAATTATAATAAGAGAGGGAGACGCTTCCGTGGTCGACGCGGTGGTTTTGGCTCATCCGGCAAAGTTCGCCCCTTCTGCAACTACTGTGAACGCCTCGGACATACCTATGAGAAATGTTATTCCCGCCTGGATAGAGAAGGGAGCCATTCGGGCTTGGGCTTCATGCCTCAATCCAACTATGCAAGCCCACAGACTGTCACGGACCCTGTTTGGCTTGTAGACAGTGGATCCAATTTTCATGTTGTGGCAAGTCCTGATGGTATGGCACAGGTGACTCCAGCAAGTAAAACACATTTACTAACTTGTACGGGAGAAAAAGCTATGATATCTGGAACTACCTCTACTGTCATTTCTTGTGATGAATCTCAGCTTCAGCTAAAAGATATTCTTATTGTCCTAAGTGCTAGTAAAAATTTAATTAGTGTGCACAAACTCACTAAAGACAATGGTGTGGATGTTTTGTTTACTAATGTGGGGTGTATTGTTAAGGACAAGGTAACAGGAAAAATAGTGATGCAAGGGAAGGTGCTGGACGGATTATATCACATTCCTAAAGGTGAAGATAGCCTTTACAGCACAGTTTTCAAACTACAGTGAAGTTCTCCAGTGGCATTACAAACTTGGTCACCCGAGTAATAATGTTCTTAGGAAAATACTAAATAACTGTAATGTCAAACTTTTTGTGGATGACAATTTTGTTTGTGAAGCATGTCAATTAGGGAAATCTAAATTTCTACCTTTTGCCAAATCCGATTTTAGAGCTACAATGCCTCTAGAGCTTATTCATTCCGATTTATGGGGCCCCGCACCAACTCAATCCATTGGTGGCCATCGTTATTACATATATTTTTTGGATGACTTCAGCATATTTGTGTGGATTTTTCCTCTAAGACAGAAGAGTGAAGCCATTCATGCATTTAAGGTGTTTAAATCTCAAGTTGAAAATCACTTTAACACCAAGATCAAATCCTTTCAATGTGACAATGGTACTGAATATAAGCCTTTTATACCAATTGCTCAACAAGAAGGAAGTAATATGAGGTTCCTTTGTCCTTATACATCACCTCAAAATGGTAGAGCCGAGAGGAAACATCGACACATAGTGGAAATGGGCCTAACATTATTGGCCCAATCCAAGATGCCTCTCACGTATTGGGTTGAAGCTTTCCAGACTTCGGTATACTTAATTAATCGTTTGCCTGCTTCGGTATTAAATAATTCCACTCCATTAGTGGAACTCTACAAGGTTAAGCCCAATTACATTGACTTGAAGCCTTTTGGATGTGCATGTTATCCTTGTCTCAAACCTTACAATGCTCATAAGCTACAATTTCACAGTCAAAAGTGTGTTTACCTTGAGCCAGCACAGCAACAGAATGGTCACAAATGCCTAAGTTCTACAGGGCCGAATTTATGTGTCGCATCATGTGGTTTTTGATCCAAGGATTTTTCCATTCCACTCAAATTTTCTAAATAGGAAGCAAGTTGATACAGGGGCTACCGATGGAAACTCTATTCCTCTCATTATCTCACAAGCCCAACAAGACTTGCCACGGCCCACTGCTCCTTTTCGGCCCAATGATCTCTCCCCTGTTTTAGATCATGGCAATCAGATCTTAGAGTCTTTAGCTGACACTGTGCAGACAGCTTTACCATCTCACAGCTCAATCTCGTCCTCTTCCTCATCCTCGCGATTGAGCTCGGCTCAGACAGCTTCCAGTTTCTCGGATGTTCCCCAGCAGAACATTCATCCAATGGTAACTCGAGCAAAGGCAGGGATTAGCAAACCGAGATATCCGTTCACTGGACTCTTGAAATTGGAGGATCCAGCATCATTGAAACTCACGGTTGAACCTAAGACAACCCGCGATGCTCTCTCCTCACATCATTGGAGACAAGCCATGGCTGAGGAATTTGCAGCATTACATAAGAATCGCACCTAGCTTCTTGTTCCGAGACCTTGCAGGCAAACGGTTTTGGATTGTCGCTGGGTTTTTAAGGTTAAGTACAGAGCATATGGTTCGATTTTGAGGCACAAAGCGAGACTCGTGGCAAAGGGGTTTCAACAATCTCCAGGTATTGATTATGGTGACACCTTTAGCCCTGTAATAAAGTATGCAACTGTAACCCCCTAAACAATTAATCATATAATATATTCCCATTTAATTAGATAACTCATTATTCCTTCTGATACCATTTATAATCCTTTCTGATACCAATTATAATCCCAATCAACCCAGACATTTAAAAACAATTAATTATTAAATGCTCAAGGTCTAGGGTACAACAGTTATGATGAGACACCCAACCCACAAACCATTCACAATCTACAGTATCATTCCGACCCAAGGCACAAAGCTCACCCATAAGTCACCATTAAAAGCTATAAGGGTCAACAATATTTAATCTTCCCTTTAACCATGCGGGTCCATAAATAATACTCAAATGGATGCCTAACAAGTTAGAGTACTAAAAGACAGGTTGTTACCCATAAATAGAATATCCTGAAATAAACATAAGGGCAAACAAATTAGAGTATGCAAGCCCTAAAGTCTGGTAATATACATTTCTCCTTAAGATAACCTAGCTATTTAGCCTACAGTGATAGCTATTATCAAACTGTTGGCTCCTTCCCTTCACGCCTCGAACCACTAAATTCCTCTTCTGAAAAAAATATATATCGATAGGGTGAGACATAAAGTCCCAGTAACCAATAATCAATTCATAGAATATATGATACGGGATTATAAGTCAATGAAGCAGTGCTAATATACAATATTCAAACAAAATAATGTTTTCCATTCGTTACACTTAGAATGCACAAATGATCCCTCCATCCTACTCCTCCATATTACTCCATCCCAACTCCCCACTAGAGTGTGAGTCACAATAAATCCTGGCCTCCCTCCTGGGTCTAGGTCGACTCCCCACTAAAGTGTGAGTTACAATAAATCATGGCCTCCCTCCTGGGTCTAGGCCGACTTCCCACTAAAGTGTGAGTCACAATCAACTTTGGCCTCCCTCCTGGGTCTAGGCCAACTACCCACTAGAGTGTGAGTCACAATAAACTTTAGCCTCCCTCCTGGGTCTAGGCCGACTCCCCACTAAAGTGTAAGTCACAATAAATTTCCATAATCACAAGATCACCCAACTACTTCAATGCAACCTAATATGTTAATTCCCCACAAATGCGAAAATTCACAATATGTTATGGATCAAGATAATTTATGAATAGCTCATTAAACATATCTCTAAGTAAAATATATCCTTTACATATATAAAGAAAATACTTCCCACTTCACTGAAATTGAATATATAAAAGTAGAGATAAGATTCGTAATACATAATTAAGGTATCGAAAATACCTTACAATCCATGCAAAGCATATAAAATGAATTAACATCGGTTACCTCAACTCCAAAATACTTGAAAGCGCAAGCCACAAAAGCATCAACCACAATTAAATCAATCTAATTGAT
>JANTPZ010105785.1:0-12365 GCA_025593235.1 Vachellia pachyceras
AAAAAAAAAAAAAGAATCAATCATCATCGATACACTCCATGCTTATCACATTTCAATAATTGGATTACTCGAAGATGATTTGAACCGGATCGGATTGGGTATTGAATAGAGTGTGACAGTGGTTTAAGGGTTGATGGATTAGATTGAGATCAACTCGAAGTTAAACAAACTATATTGAAATAATATAATTTATTATATTTTATTTTATAAAATTAATTGGTAAAACTTAGAATAGTATTTTATTTTACCTATATTTTAAATTTTTAGAGTTTAATTAAATATGAATGATAAAAGATATTGAGATAAAATGAATTAATTTTATCTTATTTCCTCGTTAGTAAATTTTTTTAAACAAAAATTAGAGAATTAAAGGCTAGTTTTATTAATTATTTGTTTTAAAATTAATTAATAACATCTTCCCATAATAATTCCATTTTTAGGTGTTTTTAGCCTTCGAAGAGTTTTTTAAGCAAATCGGTTGAACAACCTGTCGGTTTGACCAGTCACCGGCTCATACTCAATTAGATCACATGGATCGACATGTTCATCAGTTTCTGACATGAACTGATCGATCTGATTTTTTATACTGTGATCATTTCACCCTTAGGGCCCGTTTGGTACGCAGAATTGATTTTGATGAATATGGAAATGGAAATGGATATAGAAATGGATGTGGATATGGATGTGGATTTGAAGTTTAAAAGTACGTTTGGTATGTTTTGGAAATGAATGAAGATTTTTACGTAAAAGGACCAAAATACCCTTATCATTGAAATTGCTCCATCCATCCTCCATTACAAACCTCAGAGCCCAACACCGACCAAATGCTCATCCGGCGACCCCTGCTCATCCGAGTTGTACACAGTGACCGACCATCCTCTCGCAGCAGCGAGCCCGGAGTTGTTGGGTCGCTCCATTGCAAATCTCGCTCGCCATCTTCGTTTTCATCGCCATCTTCGTTTTCATCTTCGTCAATCACCGTCTTCAACTTCATCGCTGGAGGTCGCTGGTTTCGTCTTCGTCGCTGGAGGTCACCGTTCATACCCTCATCTTCATCTTTGTCAGAGGTCGCCATCGTGGTCGAAGATGAAGCCGTCGCTGGAGGTCGCTATTCCTGTGCTCATCTTCATCTTCGTCTTCTTCTTCTTCGTCAGAGGTCGCCGTTGTGGTTGAAGATGAAGCCGTCGCTGGAGGTCGTGGTCGAAGATGAAGCTGTTACTGGAGGTCGCCGTCATCGTGGTTGGAGGTGCTGGCTGGTGCCATCATGCTCGCTGGTGGTGGTTATGGTCGGTGGGCAAAAGTGGAATTGTGCAGATGGAATTGCAAAACTAAGCTTCTGGGATGGAATTGAAAAAGTGAGTTTTGATGGATATGGAAATGGAATTGGATTCTATTTCTATCCTACCAAACATGCATGTATGATGGAATTGGGCTCCATTTCCATTTCCATGTGCCCAATTCCATCATACTAAACAGGGCATTAGTAAATAGAAAATTGGGTGATATCCAAAGATTTAGACCAGTCATTTAGGTGATCGGCTCAAAAAATTCTGAGTTGCCAAGCTAAGGTAAGCTCCTATAGCTATATATGATCGATCCCATTGTAGCTAAATGCAAGAAATAAAACAGGAAAAAGGGCCACTTTGTATTTTTATTTGAAAGTGCTAGTTTTGAAATAAGTAGTGCTGGGAAAACGGGCTCAGCCCGTGGGTTGAGCCCGCCAACCCACGGGCTGAGGGCGGGCAGCCCGAATGAAAACGGGCCCGCGGGTTTGCGGGCCAGCCCGCTTTTTTTTAAATTTTTTAAAAAATTAAACCTTTTATAGTTTTAATAGGAAGATGATGATGTTTCAAACTTTCAATAGCTTCAAATATTATTTTAAACCTTATTATTTCATCTTAAATGCATACTTACTTTGGAGAATGTTGATTATGTATTATGTTTTTGTATTGTAAACATTGTTAATTATATTTTTTTAGAAATGTATTGTATTTTTCTTCCGAAAAATCAAATAGACTCGGTAAATTTTATGTAAATTTGTTGTAATATTTTTTTAAAAAGAAATTTCAATAAAATAATAATAAAAAATAAAATTTAAAAATTGAAAAAAAAAGTGGCGGTCTAGCGGGAAACGGGCTCGGGCTGTCAAAATAGTAGCCCGTATAAAAACCGTCAACCCATTTCCCAGCACTAGAAATAAGAAGTTATTTAACAAATAAAAGCCCATTTTTACATCGCTAAATATTTGTGTGGTAGACAAACAAAATGGCTATATATATATATATATAATTTTACACCATTAGATCATTTTACTTAGAAGAAAATGTGTTCTGATTTCCCCAACAATTAAAAAAGCAAAGGTGTGTAAACCCTGAATTTTTCTATAGATAAAAATTTATGAAAGTTGGGTTTAGACGGTTCATCATGACATGCTTTTAAATTCAAAGAATACTTGTAAATATATTTACACATCGCTCACCAACAAAACTCTCATATTGATAGTGCAATTTAAGAACTCGTTTGGAAGTCTTTTTGAGAATAGTTTTTATGAATTCTAAGATAAAATCTAAGTTTTGAAGAATAACTTTTACGAATTTCAAGGCAAAACCTATGTTTTAAAAGATTGTGTTTGGGAAGTTATTGACTTTTACAAAATTTGAGGAAAAAAGTAGATAGGAAAGAGGAAAGAGGAAAAAAGAAAAAGCATTAAAGAGAAAATTTATTAAGAGAGAGTATGCGATTTAACAAGAAAGAAAAAGACATTTGAAATTTCCGGGATGACAAACAATGTGCTTGTTTGGGAACTTCATTCCCCAACGATGCACGTAAGTCGGGATAAAACCATTTCAAAATCCGTAAAAACTATATCGAAATCCATAAAACCATATTGAAATCCGCAAAACCATCTAAAAATCAGTAAATTCCTTTATTCCAACGAAGTTCCCAAACACACACATTAATAATTATCACTCTTCTTAAAGTAAACTAAACAAATATTAATGAAAGTGAACAGGTTTGCAGTAACATATGGCCTCTTTACACTGGATTTGCAGTAACAGCTCGATTCTCATGCAGAAGCATCTTAGCTTGATATATAATATGTCCAATTAACACATTGTAATTACTGTGATTCAGTTTTTAATATAAGCTTAATTAACATTTTGGGAGATATTAAAAAAAGTAAATAATTTAATGTATTTATCATTTTTTAAAACTAGTTACCTGAGTTATAAACTGACATATAATCAACTAATACACATAAGTATTTTAAAATATACATAATTTAAAATAGTTCATTCAGTTTTTAATTTCTTAGAAAAAACCGAGGCTTATGATTCAAAAGGGCGTAAAGTCTTTATTGCAATTTGGAACCTAACATTTCGTTAAACTAATGCACAGTACACAAACCAAAAGGGATTATGGCAAAAGCCATAAATTCTAAATTTTGGACGTGTTTGTTTGATTTTTACATTGAAACTAGTTAAATTCAAGTCGAGACAAACCTCCTCTTACATACTTATCTCAACTTACGTAAAATCACTTTCTCAACAGATTCTCAAACACACACGTCATGAGCTAATGTAATGTTTATTGTTACGTTACAGAATAAAATAAAAATGTCATTAAGATTGCGTGTTGACCCGTTCAATCATACACGATTTTACCATTCACTCACGTTCATTTCTGGTTGACTTGTTTATTAAAAAAATGGAATCTTTTCACCTAAAAAAAATAGTTGAAAATGGTAAAACCATTTAATAATATGACTTATAAATATGATAAAAAATGATTTTTTTTCTCTACCATATTAATATGATAAATGAGTGCTTTTTTTGCATAAATCTATATATATAATACTACTTCCAATCCTTAATTTAAGAAGTAATTAACTTTTTTAAGAGATTAAAGAAGCTAATTAAATGATATATTTATCATTTTTAAATTAATTTACATGACATATAAATTGATATATATAATCTAATTATACATATAAATATTTCAAAATATATTTTATAATTAAATAATTCATTTAATTTATTAATCTCTCTAAAAAATGGTACCTCCCAAGGCTATTTGATAAAGAATGGCGTTATTAATTAGTTGATAAAATTTTAATTGGGGAAGGCACGTGCTTGTTTGGGAACTCCGTTGGGAAAATGGATTTTGCAGATTTTGAGGTATTTTGAGAATTTCGAGATGGTTTTACGAATTTCAAGATGGTTTTTATGAATTTCGAGATGGTTTTTACAAATTTCGAAATGGTTTTATCTCGACTTACGTGCACCGTTTGGGAAAATGGCTTTTCAAACAGGTAAACGCGGGAGGCCACTCTTGGCTCATCGTCTTTTGAATTGGTTACATGAACCGTGTATTATTTGACTGTAATGATGATTAACAAAATTTTAAAAAATAGTAATAATTCAATAAAGATTGCGCAAAAAACAGCTCATCCCCTTAAATTAAATATAATATGATTTGTGACTCCTTGTTGGCATCCACCATTGATTCTTTAGTAGAGTCCTGTTACGATCTAGATAAACAGTTCATATTTGAACTTTGATTTACATGATGGTTCTTAAATAAAAAAAATACTTGTTGAAAAATATTAGTTGACAGATTGTCTTCATTATATTTTAAATTCTCTATACATTAAAATAATTTTTTTAAAAAATAGATTTTTAAAAAAAATTAAATCACATCTAATTTTCTGTTTATTAACCAAAATGCTTAGCAGGGAACCATTCGGGTTCTATGTATAGGACATCTTTTAAATGGAGTTTCTTGCTGTTTACAAGAGATCAGATACGTTAGTTTTGAAGGATTTAATAAGGGGAAGATTATATTTAATATAGATAGTGACATGTGATGCTATAATTTAGTGTGGTTAATACGATAATATTACAAATGACTTCAATTTCATAACAAATGTAATACTTTTTTTAATTATTTTTAGGGGGAATTGAGGATGAGTTCCCCATTCACAAATTAATTGTAGAATGAGACTTTTCAAATTACGCAACTGAGCTTTCACGCTATGTGCAATTGAGTTTTCACAATATGCAATTAGATTTCCACAAGGGTGCAATGATAAATCTCATTTTTTAGTTAATTTGTCAAGAAGGATTTATTCCAAATTCTCCCTTATTTTTAATGATACATGTGAATTACTTAGTAAGAGTGGTATTATATTGGAGTGTTTGGCAAAGCGGTCAAATACCCCAAAAGCACGTTCAACAGTGTTTTTCCGTAAAACGAGACAATCTCCTCCACATATTTATCTCGGCTTGTGTGAATAAACCCATAAATACTTCTCCACCACTTTGCCAAACGGACCCATTGTATTTGACACAAGGAGTGAAATAGAGAGTAATGGTAACTACCTAATAGTAATGTAGTCTTAAATGTAGCGATTAGCTGGGAGCTTGATTTTAATTTTAAATGTAAGACTTTAATATATTTTATTTGTTATATTTATTATTTTTTAAATTAATTTATACATATCATATAATATGACATAGCGGAAAATAATGATTCAATCTTATTAGAAGCAATTATATTTGAAATACTATCAATCACTTAATATATACATATTTTCTAAGGAAAATGACAGATAAGTCTCAAGTAAGCAAAAAATGAATCAAAAGTCTCAAATAATCTGATAATTATCCTCGTCCCATGGAACTTTTTTGTGATTAATTGAAGTTGTGTAAAGTTGACGTTGCCCTTCAGCCATCTAAACAACGCTACGTGTTCAATTGCTTTCAGCTTCATTGCTTTCCCTTCCAGCCTCCGGAGACAGGGACGCAGTCGGCCAGTCGCCTTTGAGGCTTTGAGCTTCGCTCGCATCGCCGTCTCACGTCGCCTTTGAGCTTCGCTCTCGTTGCCCGTCGCCTTTACTAAACTCACTTTATATCTTCTCTCCCCCCATCTCTCTCTCGTGAAACCTCACAGCATATCTTCATTTCATTTCCTTCCATGGCTTCCTTGGCCGTTCAATAAAGCAAAAAAACCCTCTAAAGATCTTAGCTTTTGCAGATTCTGAAAATGGGTTCGCTGATTAAGCTTCTGGGGTTCTTCATATGGATGTTCTTTTTTAGCTTCAGAATAAACATCATCCATACATTGAACGAAGAAACAGGACGTGAAGCTGCGTTTTTACAAGGCACTATTTTTATCAATGGGAAATCTTCGATCGGAGCTATCGATGAAGATTTTATCTATGCCACTCTGGATTGGTGGCCTCCTAAGAAATGTGATTATGGAAGATGTAGTTGGGGCCATGCTTCTCTGCTCAATCTGGTATCCATTGTTCCTTTTTCTCCCTCTTGTTGATTTTAATGAATCTCTGTATCAGAACTTTTCTACCCTTTTTGCTTCACTGTATCAGAACCTGTCTGGTTTTTGCTACATTTTACAGTGTCGTTTTTCCTATCCATTTCTCAATGTTGTCGGAGTTGGACTCACCTGCAAAATGAATCCAGTGAACTTCTTTATGTTTCTTGTTTTGATTTTTTTTGTTTTAAAGTAATAATGCCATTAATAATTTTCTGAACTCATAATGATGAAACATTATTATTTTCTGACCTCATAATGACAAAGTTATATATGATACTCCGGATAATCGACAACCTTGCACTCAATTTGTTAGAAAACTTTCTGAGATGTTTGGTTTCACTCAAGGTTGCCTTCCAATGCCCAAATGGGATGAACTCAACAACTTCTCCAAGAAATCTAGGTAACAATCACTCCCTCTCTGTTTCATCCCCTCATATTTTGAGGCTAAAAACTCTAAAGTTATTAATAATAGGTTTGTTTCAGGGCTAAGATTATATTTGGATTGAATGCTCTGCAAGGAAGGTCATTACAATCAATTCCTACCAAAGGCCTTGGAATTAAACAAATTCTGAATCCTTTATCTGTTACATTGTCAGCAAGAACTACACCATTCATGGCTGGGAGCTCGGTAAGTATTCACAGTTTTATGTTTCTTCTTCTTCTTTTTTGGTAAACAGTTTTCTGTTTCTTCTTCTTGATTGGATCATATCTGCTCACAAGGGTCAAGTGAGTAACAATATTCTTACATTGACGGTAAGGCTTTGATCCACACCTTTGTAGTGTATGAGACAAATGACCAAGCATAAGAAATTGTTCTCTTACATGCTAGGAAACATAAGACTCCATACCATGTGTTAGATGACTTCTTCCGGTTGAAGGGATAAACTAAAAAGAAGGAACTCTTGTTTAACAGGCAATGAACTGTGTGGGAATGGAGTGGGGATAAGTGTTGCTGTAGTTCAATATGCATCTGACACAGCTGCTTTAAGAGACATAATTGAGAGGGCTTACAAAGATATTGAGCCTAAGCCACTAGTCATTGCACCTGGAGGTTTCTTTGATGCAGTTTGGTTCAAAGAATTCATTACCAAATCAAGCAAATCTCTGGCCAGCCAATATGCTTCATGATGCATTCCCAAGTCTTTTTGCAAACTCTCCTGAGCCATTGCTTTATTAGACCATGACAAGGTATGGTATATACATTCACCTTGAGTAGTTCTTTGATTCTAATTTCTAGAATACATGCTTTTCTCCAATTTATGAATTATTTGGTTATCATTTTTCTGTCTTGTGCATTTTAGGGTTTGGTCCCACTACCAAGGAAAAGGTGACACCTGGAGCTGAACACAAGGAAAAGGCTTCCCCAGAAACCATTACTAAATACACACTCACAATGCTCAAAAGAAGAGTTCCACCTGCAGTCCCAGGAATCATGGTTTGAGGACCCATTTGATCTCTTTAACGTAACTGGTTTTGTAATATCATTTAGTTGTTCTTTTACCATTTTTAATTGTACACATTTGATTGTTCCTTTTGGGTTGTAAATTCATTGCTACTTATTTGTAAAATGTAAAACTGGTTTTATTGGTTATAATATCATTTGTAACTTTTATATTCACTTGTGCGTGATACTACCATGCTATCCAGTTCATTGATATTTGTAATTTGTAACTTTATTAACAACCCTAATAGGCATCATTAACAACCCCACCAGCTTTTATTTACAACCCAAGCAGTTGGCACTAACAACCCCAGCAGCTGCCATTTACAATCCCAGCAGCTACCATTAACAACCCCACCAGCTTCCATTTACAACCCCAGCAGCTGTCATTCCAGCAGCTTCCATTAACAACACCAGCAGCTGACATTAACAACTCCAGCAGTTGCCACTGACAACCCCAACAGTGGCAACCTCACCAGCTTCCCTTAACAACCACAGCAGCTGCCATTGACAACCCCACCAGCTTCTATTAACAACCCCAGCAGCTGTCACTGACAACCCCACCAGCTTCTATTAACAACCCCAGCAGCTGTCACTGACAACCCTACCAGCTTCCATAACAACCCCAACAGCTGTCACTGACAACCCCAGCAGCTTCCACAACAACCCCAGCAGCTTCCACTGACAACATCACCACCTGTAATTGACAACCCCAACAGCTGTCACTGACAACCCCAATAACTTCCACTGACAACCCCACTAGCTTCCATTTACAACCCAGCAACTAACAGTAACATTATGTACATTAACACATTGCTATCCATATATCCAACTTAAAAATCTAGAATAAAACCAGAGGTAGGTTACCATCACAACAATTCAAAATCAAGCAAGATTTTTTCACTTAAAAATCTAGCATCTGAGAGTAAATTGTTAGCAGATGTTCTAGCTAAGGAGAAGAAGATATCAACATGTTTGCTGTCAAATGGCAGCTTAATCATCAATAGAGAATTTGTTCCTACCACTAGTCCTACAACCGAGGAGCAAAGAAAGAAATCCCTGCCACGGGCTATGATTGACCTTAGTTTACTTGTTTCACATGAAGATGAGAGCGATGAATCTTTTGTTCGGGAAATGTCTGAGACACAACAAAATTACATGTGGAAGGAATTAGATTATCACAGGGCAAGAACAATGTCCCAACCAGTGGATAACCGTCAGCCCCAATCCGAAATGAGTGCCCGGAGGCAAAGCACATGAAACAGCACAGACGGCGGCAACACAAACCACTGTAACTCCTACCGTTAGTTTCCCCATCAGCTTTCCTTCACTGATAAATACAATCCAGTCCTGGAGTAGCCACTCACTTGATGAATCGATTAGAATCCTCAGAAAGTCTCAAACATTTTCCTTTAACAAGAAAGAAAATCTCGGTTGAATCTAAAGCTTTAAACGGAAAAGCTCTTCTTGGCAGCTCAAAGATGGTTTTACTCAGAAAATTGCATTGAAGCCTGTTAAGAGAATGATCGAAAACGAAGAAAGGGATTGCCTACCGAAGAGTTACTTCATAATCAGAGTTTACTTAACCGGAAAAATATTCAGTAAAGCAATTTTAATTCATATGGGCATTGTGGTAAATTCACAATTGGAATTAATCAGAAAAAGATCCCTTGGGACTTGAGAGTAATTGTCAGAATGTTTGGGACATTTAATCATTATTTTACTTGCTTGGAATAAATTTCCCTATTTTCTATTAGAGATTTAATTTATTATGTTACAAGGGATTAATCCCACAACTTTCTTTAAATCTTATGAAAGCCCATTATGCTAAAGGTCCAAATATGCTTGAGTTTGGGCCTCACAGGCAAAGGCCACTCTCTAATTTGGCATCATTTTCATTTTTTGGGTTCGGCGAGAAGCATTGTCATGATGAATATTTCGTTTTTCAAGCATTAATAATATAATTTTTAAATGATTCAAATTTTATTTTTTCAGTACTAGAAAAATTAGATTGATGATGAAAATTTCACAGTAACTAAAAATGTTCCTTAATTATTGACCTAAAAATCTTATAACCGTAATAGGCAAAAGAGGCCACTCTTGTTTGGATTAATGAAGAGGAGAGAGAAATGATTCCATTATTTGGATTTGATTGGAGGGAAGGAAATGAGAGAAATTTTAATGATATACTTTACATCCCTCATTCTCTTTTTATCACTATATATATATAACGCATTTTATCAACTTTATTGCCACAATAAAATTATTTTTAATCTCTAATTTGGAAAAAAAATACTTGGATAAAATTAAAATTACAAATTATATACCAATTTTGTGCAAAATAACGATAATTGTTATTTTTTAATTGAACCATCATTATTAATAAATAAAGGGAAAAATCATAATTAGATATAAACCAATGAACACAATATTAAAACAAGTTCTAGTAACTTGTCAATAAATCACTTTCTCTTGTGATTGACAAGTTTATGAGAGTCAGTAACAAATATTCAAGACTTATCAGATATTCTGTTTTTCTTTTGGAATGTAACTATGATTCATTTTCATTGTTTTGATTTATCAACATTATTTCTTGGATGTTTTTCAGGCAAATTCATATTTGAAAATGAGTTCAATATTACTTGAGATCGAGGCAAGACAAATTGATGTTAAAATTACATATACAATAACCATGAGTTTTGCTCATCATTATCATCATCATCGTGCATCTTTGGCAACAATTTTGGGGGTTTAAAATGCCTTTTGGACCTAAAAGTCTGTTAGTAGACTTTAAGGTTTGATAACTCATTTTTTCAAAATACATTTTGAACAAAAAACTCTTTTTTGGCAGAATAAATGCACTCTAAATCCAACGTTATCCAAACATAAATGTATTATGCTAAAATGCATTATTGACAAATACATTCTGTCAAAATGCATTATCCCAACAATTTTTTAAATGAGCACATCTTCATCTTCTATGTATTAAGTAGTATTTGCATTACCTGCACCCATCAATTCTCAATATTGTTGTTACCAACTACGTACATATAACGACGTCATTATGAATAATTAATTTTCATGATCAATGATGTTTCCCTGCTCCATTATACATCCATCCCCTAGGGTTCGTTTGGAATTCCGTTTGAAAATAATTTTTACAATGTTTGAGGTAAAACATAGGTTAAAATATATTTTGGGAGAATATCTTTTACGGATTCTAAGACAAAACTTAGGTTTTGAAAGGTGATTGTGTTTGAGAAGTTATTGGTTTTTATGGAGTTCAAAACAAAAAGTAAGAAAGATGAAAAAGAAAGAAGGAAAAAGAGAAAAAAGAAAATTTACTATGAGAGAGAGTGTGATTTGAAAAGAAAATAACTTTTTCAAAACCTAAGTTTTAAAAAAAATATGAGTACTTGGACAAAACCTATATTTTGGGTAAAATCTAGGTTTGAGAAGAGCTCCCAAACGGGCTATAGTGTAATTTTTTTAATATTAGGAATTTTCTTATAATGTGCAATTTTCCTTGCAAAAAATATTAGGAGTTGTCTCTACATGCAACCTTTTGAGAATAAAGGATAGAATTTTCCTGATTATAAATTTATTTATACACATCGTAAATACAATAAAACTTGAACCATAGTTACTATGCTATGCACACCAATGAGTTAGTTGTTTCATTTAGCCTTTTGAGACGGAGCTATTATTAGTTCTAAAAATAACATATTACCCAAGAGGTGATGCATTTGCTCAGACCCCCAAACTAGTGAAACGTAATACCATAAAATTAATCACAGAAGATTATCAACAGGGATTGAGTCTAAGGAGTGTCAACGGCTGGTTGGATCAAGTAGTAAGCGGCTTGTTCCAGCTTAAGCAAGGTCTCGGGTTTGAGCCTTGTGTATGCAGCAGCCACCGTTGGGAGACTCACCCACCATGCCAGGTGCGCGACGCGGGTCGGGTCCGGATGTAGTCGGAGCGAAGCTCCGGTGAACCGGGCGGACAACCGAAAAAAAAACATTAATTTTTCTTTTCTTTTTCTTACTCTCCCTTAGCAGAGGGAAAGGAGTCTTATCTATCTACCTAGCTTTGGTAGATTTCCCCCAACGCAATCCACAGAAATTCCACGAATCCCTTAGTGGATAAGTCCAATGACTGAGCATCAGTGCGTGACTTACTTTCTCGTCTGATGGATTTGATGGTGTTAGACTTTCACAATGTAGGTATGACAAATCAATGTTTGAATCTCTATTAGAAGAATTATCCAGTAACCATCAGTACCTTGAAGATACATAATTGCACTCGAACAAATTAAAAGGACACATCCAAACTCAAAAATCGCCTTCAAACAAACCTTCAAGCACTCTATAGCAATTCAGGATCCTTGTGATTGTCCTTAGATTGACATATTTCCCATGTTTTGTAACCGTGTTAAATGTACTAGTGTGACTTAACACTACAAAGATACACACACATATATCTTAGCAGCATTTTTTTTAATGTACTTGTAGCTATATGTTTTAACCGCTACTAAAAGAATGTGAGTACGTAGCAGTTTAGGAGATCGTTACTCACAATATGGTTAAAT
>JANTPZ010105797.1:0-10808 GCA_025593235.1 Vachellia pachyceras
CAAGGAACAAAATGAAATACAGCCAGAGGCAACCCAATCGAATCGCTCAACAGTTTAGGTTAGAGAAGAGAAGAACGCAGGAGAAAAGAGAAAGATACAGGCAAGACAACCAGAGGTAAACCACGGGGAAGCAGAGCCGAAAGACGAAGATTGTGCGACGTGAACAACGCTGATAAGGAGATGAGAGACGGCGCTGGAAGACGTGAACCAGCGGCGGCGACTCCTGGTGACGAGAGAGAGAGAGAGAGAGAGAGCACTAGAGCTTTCTTGCGTATATGATCTGTTATTGGTTTATTTTGTATATAAAATTATAATTGTTTATTAAATTCGTAATGACGAGATAATCGTACTTAATATATAGTTTTTGTTTCTTGATTAAATCATCAACGATGAATTTACCGGTTAACTCTGAATTCGGTTTATTTCAAAAGACTAGTTTTCGCTTCTTTTATGTAGTTACCGAGTTAATCAACCTATTTAATTCCATAACCATTTTTTCATAAGAATATTTTCCTTCTACTAAATAACTAACTGTTGGCAAAAAAAAAAACTAACTAACTAACTAACCTTCTCTATTTGTTAACCAGTTAAACGATCCTAAACGGTGAGTTTCTATCACAACAATATTTTTTCATGTGCTATACATGTATTACTCTACATTAGATCCGTTTGGAAACGCTGTATAGAAGTACTTCAAGTCGAGGTAAATATATGGAACAGATTATCTCGTTTTACAAAAAAATACTATTAAACGTCCGTTTAACTTTTAAAAACGTTATTCCAAACAAGCCCATTAATTTCACGGAAACGTTGAAATATATAGGCTAGTTTAGTAAAAATAAAAGGAAAATAATAGAAAATTCTTAAATACATTATATTTGTGATGACTTGAAATGAAAAATGATGTAATAAATAATTGGTATGATGAAAATGATGATGTAATAATTAGGAGAAGTAAAAAATAAATGACTATGAAGCCCATATTTTAAAATAATAATAAAATAATTAGTTTCTTTTGTCGCTATTAATACACATGTTAAAATAATTATTTATTATGATATATTTATGCTCACGATCTTTATATATTTCATTTTATTTTTAATTAAAATTTATTAATTGAATGTCATTTATTATCTATAAATATTTTAAAGCAGAAACCACAGCAGGCCCACTGCTTGCCACGTGGCATTTCATTTGCTTCTCCTCACATGTTTTCCATTAGCAATTTCTTTTAAATTTAAATTTAAGCTTATATTTTAAAAATTTCAATAGTTACCCATAATATTATCTGTCCTATGGATGCGTCCACCACTTTCCTAAATATAGCTTCTATTTATATGGCATGTCATGTACTTCCCATCAACTGTTTTTTATTAGCACTTCTTGCAAGTTGTTTTAAATTTAAATTTATACTTATAATTTAAATTTCAACAAATTTAATTTGATTCGTAATGATTTTGTAATTTTTTCCCTATCATAAGTTTGATAAATCATTTTTATTGATGTAAGATGAACAAAATACTTCAGAATTTGTAAACTCTTTTCTCCCAACAAAATTTTCAAACACACTCTTTGAGGATGTCCGAATATCATGTAAATCGTTCTCTATTCAAAAGAGAAGTAAATAACATATATATTTAATAATAAAAAGGTAGAATCAATGTCTCATGAAGGATTTTGTTAACAATTACTTATTTTGTTTGTGAAAAAGATAAAAAAATTAATATTTGATAACATTTATATCTCAAATTAATAATTTTATTATATGAGGTTAATTTATTGAAAATATATAAAATATTGTTAAATCTAGTTTAGGCCTAGGGACCGGCTTAAGAAAGCATGTGTTTGGGAACTCCGTTGGGAGAAAGGAGTTTCATTGAATAGAAGGAATTTTGATATGATTTTATTTCGGTTTGCGTGCTCCGTTTTGGGAACGGAGTTCCAAACAAGCACAAAATCATCTCCATTTTCAATCGGATTTAATCAGGTCGGCTTGATTAAGCGAGAGTTTGTGAAGATAAGTGACCCTTTTGCCCAGCTCTCGTGTTCTCCAAGAAAGTCAAAATTTCATTTCTATTAAGAATGATTAAATATTAATTTTTACACTCTTTTTTTAGAATAATATAGGTCTATTTTCTATTTTATCAATTTTCAGATTAATTTGACTCTTTTTTAGTCAATTTTCTCACTCAGCCTATTTTGAAATACGAATGCACCGATTCTATAACTAATGGAATAATGAAACATCGTTTATTTTTCTGAATTCGATGGAACTGAAAATATGATCAAATTTTTAAACGGACCGATTCTTTCGAGACTTGACCATCTTTTTGTCTTTACGTGTTGATAATATTAACATCGATTTAAATTTATATTTGAAAAATTCTTAATAAAAAACAGTTGAATTACTCAAATTTTGATTTGAGTCATTAAATTTAATAAATCATTAATCAAATTGTGTGAAAGAATTAGAAATTTATTTAAATTACCTCCCCACTCTTCAATTATTAAAAATTAAAATTTGAGATAAAATCATATTCCTTAGTTATTAAAAAATTGACGTTGAAGACAAAATCATATTATTTTTAGCTTTAAATGTAATGTTCTTGTGATTGCAGAGATAGTCTGCCGTGACTTCCCATTACTAAAGGTTTGTTTGGAAATCCTTTTCAGAATAGTTTTTACGGATTTCGAGGTAAAATCTTGATTTTAGAGAATAGATTTAGGGCTAGTTTGGAATCAATTTTGAGAATATATTTTACAGATTTCGAGGTAAAACCTAGGTTTTGAAGAATATATTTTAGAGAATAGCTTTAACAGATTCCGAGGCAAAACCTAGGTTTCAAAAGATTGTGCTTGGGAAGTTATTGGCTTTTACGGAACTCAGGCAAAAAGTATGTAGGAAAGAGGGAAGAGAAAGAAATAAAAAGTAGGAAAGAAAATTTATTAGAAGAGAGGGTGTGATTTGAGAAGAAAATAAATTTTTCAAAACCTAGGTTGCAAACTGAGGTTTGTATCCAAAATAGCTTTTCTGAAAAATGAGAGTACTTGGATAAAACTTGAGTTTTTGGGTAAAACCTAGGTTTTGAAACTAAACATAGGTTTCAGAATAGGAAACCAAAAAAGTCTATGGTGTCAGCCAAGTGAAAAAGAAGCCAAAGCAGTAAGGATAATCCGCATCCTTCATCTAAATCTCAAAGGCCTAGAAATTTCTGAAGCTCTAGTAACTAAGATTAGCAGGAAGTAATGTTTGAGGTTGTTTCCCTTCTTGCTAAGTTTGAGGTTTTTATCTTGACTTAAGTGCACAATTGAGAAAAGTTTCCATATGCTTTTAGGTTGTTGAGTTTGAGGTTGTTTCCCTTCTTGCTGCTTAGGAATCCATTGCATATACTTTGACTTATAATTTGGTTAATGGTTATTTTTGTTTTAGATGTTTTCATGAAGGATCATCGGGTACCAGAAGTTTTTTTAACGCAATGTCATTCTAGAATTTTAAATAGATTCAATGTTACCCTGGAAATAAAAAAAGTAACAATTTTGTCCTCCACCATTAGCTGACCGTTAGTTTTTTACATTGTTGACCCAATAACAGTGAGCTCATTCTGCCATGTAAGATAGAATATCACCTTATCGTTCAATCAAATTAAGATGGCGCTTAAAGTATCATCCTCATTAAACATCAGTCTTCATAGGTTTTAAGTATTCTTCTCATCAATGCTTTTTTGAAATGTCATCTCAGCATGATTAAATGATAAGGTGGCATTATATCCTCCATGGTAGAGCTAACTCAACTTGAAGGAGTCAACTAACGATCAAAACTAAATGTAAACCTATGGTAAGAGCAAACACTTTTATACTTCCGTGGTAATATTGATCATATTGCAAGGTGTTCTTGGGGGTTCCGGCATCTCAGGCGGCAGCTCTTAGTGGTGGGTATATTCAGGCCGACATGATGACTTCTGAGGTTCTTCCGGCGATCATGGAGTCTGCTAAGTTCAGCGGAATCATGATCTGGACAGATTCCATGATCTCTAAAATAAATATAGCGACGCAGTAATCGAATGGAATAAAAAAAAAAGAGGCAACCACCCTCCACTGCACCAATTTGCGTGCTCAGGGAGATATAAGGAGGGTCAAGTTTCGGTGAAAGCAAATGTCCATCAAGTTGAAGTTTCATCACTTAAATCTAAAAATTGTATTTTTATTACTTTAACACAGTTTCATTGAAAATGGTGATTTTGGGTAAACATGGGTTTTGGTTGTGATATTTTTCCTCAATTTAGGTTTTGTTCTCTGTAGTTTTGAAGTTGTGCTTTTGGCCTCTGAAATTTAGTCCATCTAAAACCATTAATCCATTACAATCTGATAACCATTATAAGTTTAACCAGGTACTTGGAAAACCATTGCAATCATAATGTCAACATAGACACTTGCGAGTCCTATTTCAAGTTTGTCACAGTGGGTACTTGAGAACCCCATAAACTTTTCTAGGCATTTATGAAACCCATTCAAGTTCGTAACATACAAACTCATGTATTGTAAAATAACTATAAGCAATTACCCAACGGTGGGTCAGTCATAAGGGAGACTCTATGGAAAACGCTCTGAAAGAAATCGCTCGTGGAACCACCGGAAAGAATTCATTTCTTACTCCTCTTTCGCTTGAAGAAGAAGATCTAATGTTTCGACGCTCCAAAAAAGTGAAGAATGACTCTAAGCATGCTGGAGCAAATGCTCTACATGATCATTGGCCAAATCTGAATGGTAAGTTCAGTACTTATCATCAGAAGGTCCTTCATTTATATATAAGCTTAAAGGGAGTAGCAAAAATGAAGAAATGGTAGAGAATGAGGATGATGACATGATTTCAGAAGACTCTTTATCAGACACACCCCAAGATGCAGACAATGGAGAGCCATATTGCATTACTGTGGAAGATCCCGAAAGGAACTTTCCAACTTTTGCTTTCTTTGAAAAAATGAAGAAGAAGCTTTATAAGGCTTGGAGATATGCTATTATTGTTAAATTGCTGGGTAGACAGATTGGTTACAAAACCTTAGCTCAAAGATTGCAGGCCATGTGGGCTAGGAAAGGAATTCTCAATGTGATAAACATAGGTCATGGATATTTTGTTGTAAAGCTCTCCAACAGGGAAGACTATCTGAACGCATTGACTGGAGGCCCTTAGATGATCTTTGACCATTATCTCACTGTCCAACTGTGGGAACCAGGCTTCAAAGCTCACAAAGCAACAATCAGTAAGGTGGCGGTGTGGGTCAGGATCCCAAAAATTCCAATGGAGTATTATGATGAGGAAGCTTTAATGTGTATTGTTAAGGGGTCACTTTGCTAGAATATGAAGGTTTGATGTTTATTAGTGGAACTTGGACAACAACTTATGTCTGGATTTAAACTGGATGGGGAAGACCATTTCTTAGAATATGAAGGTTTACACCTACTCTGTACCAAATGTGGCATTTATGGACACAGGCAGGAGGCTTGTCCATTGAAGAAAGCTGCGAATATTCCTAACGAAGAGGATAAAGATCAAAATACTCAGAAACAGCATGGTCCAGGAGGTCAAGAACAGGCCAAGAATACTGACCAATGGAAAGTAGTGGAAAAGCGCCGGTACCAAAAAAGTAAAGGCAAAAACGGTGAGCAGACGGTTACGGTGAAAACGGGTTCACGTTTCAATGTTATGAGTGATGAAGGCGTGTATACCGAAGTGGATGATAATCCTGTGGTTATCAAAGAAGGAGCATTGACCGTGTTTAAACAAGGACAGAGGCAGAGTGATACTAAAGGAACTCCAAAAATGGAGGCGCGGAGCAGGACTATGGATGTGATATATGGAATGGGGCAAAGAGTATTAGGTGGTGGTACGCAGTGTGGTAGACTTGGGAGGGAGAAGCGCTTGAGAAATGAAACAAAGGCTGCTAAATCTCCCTTGAGACCCACGTTGATGTTGACTCTTGGGGAGGATAGCGTGGTGTCAGGGGACAAAATGAAATATAAAGATCTCAACGGGCAAAACACGATGAATGATGAAGTTGGGGCCCACGCAAAGCAAGTCAACGTCAGAGAATTCAAGGCGGCTGGGGACCACGCGAGGCATGACACGGTGAGAGACCAACCGATGGAATCTAGCTCCACAATGGGCCTCTTCATTTCAAGCCCACTGGACCTTGGAGAAGCACATAGGGCGGACGCTTTGAATGCTTGCCCAACGGATGTTATGATGGCCAACAACTCGATAATGGAGGTTGGGCCGTCACTTATGGGCTCATGATTCCAAGATGCAGACCTGGCTAATGCTGAGGATTAGACGGTAGTCCCAGAAACCTAGCTGCTGTGAAGGCTAGTGTTCTGGCCTTTGTTTAAGTTCTTTAATTAATTTATTTATTAATGATTAAAATCTTTTACTGGAATATTAGAGGTGCTTGTGGAAAAGGGTTATTAAGAAATTTAAAAATTCTCTTAATGGTCCTAAACCATGTTTAGTGTTTTTGGCTGAGACTAAATGCAGTAATATTTCTAAGCTTCCCTCCATAGTAGTTTGGGTTTTGATGAAATTAAATGCGTTCCTAGTAAAGGCAGGTCAAGAGGGTTAATTGCGCTTTGGAAGACAGGTATTTTATCCGTTAATATTATTGAAGTTAATAGACAATTCTTACATTGTGAGTGTTTTGCAGCTGGAATCCCAAAGTTTGTCATTACTGCTGTTTATGCTATTCCTCACTCCAATTTTAGGCAATTACTTTGGGGAAGATTAGAGGCTTTGGCTACTGGCATTTCCATTCCTTGGATTGTTTATGGTGACTTAATGATATAAGATGCTCTGATGAATGTATTGGAGGCTCTGGTGCAAATTTAGCTCGTATGAATTTCTTTAATGATAGAATTATGGCTTGTAATCTGACTGATCTGGGGGCTGTTGGTCCTAAATTTACTTGGAAAGGTCCTTGCCTATCAGGTTATTGAGGACTTTATGAAAGGCTTAACAGGGCTCTTGTTAACTCCCCTCTCTTAGCTCTTATGCCGGATTGTTTCCTCAAAGTGCTTCCCAGAACTAAATTCTCTGACCATAACCCTATGATTCTTTCCATGGGTTTGGAGGATTTTAACCGCTATGGGACTCGCCCCTTCCGTTTTGAAGCTATGTGGTTAACTCACAGTGACTTCCGGAATTTCTTATCTAGTAATTGGGAGGAAAATGGTGATCTTATTGCAAATATGGAGACCCTGAAATCTCTTCTTCCCCTTTGGAGAAGAGAAATTTTTTTCTATGTTGAAAAGAGGAAAAATAATATATTAGCTCGTCTGAATGGTATTTAAATGTCTTTGTCTTACCTTTTCTCCAATTTCTTGCAAACACTGGAGAAAGATTTACAGCATGAGCTTGAAGAGGTCCTGAAGCTTGAGGAGATCAAATGGTTCCAAAAATCAAGAGCGGATTGGATTGCTCATGGGGACTGAAATACTAGATACTATCATTTGAAAACTAATGCCAGGAAAAGAAGGAATAAGATCCGAACCCTAAAGGATGCTAATGGCGACTGGATAGAGGAAGAAGAAGAGTTGAATAATTTGGTTTCTCGTTATTTTCAGAGCTTGTTCATTACGGAGGAAGGGGATCCATCTTCTCTCAATTCTAACTCTAAGTTTCCTGTTATCGATCATGGTTTTATTACCCAGGTTGGTAGGTCTCCTAGTGATGAGGAGATTCGTAGAGCGATTTTTGATATAGGCCCTTATAAAGCCCCTGGTCACGATGGGTTTTCTCCTGTCTTCTTTCAGATTTGTTATACTGTGGGCAATGTTGTCTGCAGATTTGTTAGAGATGTCTTTGAAGGCCGTACGAATTTATCCGAGGCGAATAGAACCCTTATTGCTCTTATCCCCAAAAGGGATAATCCGGATAGGGTAGAGCATTTTCGGCCTATCTCCTTAAGCTCTGTTCATTATAAGTGTATTACGAAGATTATTGCGAAGCGAATGAAGATGATTATGAATGACCATATATCCTCTTTTCAGGCTGGCTTTATTCCAGGCAGACACATTCAGGACAACATCATTATTGGGCAGGAAATTTTGCACACCATGAATAGGGCCAGGGGCAAAAAAGGCTTTATGGCTCTTAAAATTGATCTTGAAAAGGCATTTGACTGGGTCAATTGGAAGTTTATGAAGCTGATCCTTCAAGAGATAGGCATGGAGGAGCGTACTATTAATCTCTTAATGAGTTGCATCTCTTCTACCTCATACAATGTTTTATGGAACGGATCATACTCTGAATTTTTCCTCCCTAAGAGGGGCCTTCGTCAAGGGGATCCTATCTCCTGCTTTTTGTTTGTGCTATATATGGATAAGTTATCTCATATTACAACTGATGCAGTTGATGCTAATCAATAGCAACCTATTGTTGTTTCTAGAAATGGGCCTTCCATTGCCCACCTTATGTTGGCATGTGATCTTCTTCTCTTCGGGGAAGCCTCGGAAAAACAAATCACTATTATGATGTCTTGCTTGGACAATTTTTGCAAGTCCTCAGGGGCGAAAGTTAGTAAAGAGAAATCTTCCATTTTCTTCTCCAAAAAAGTTCCTAACGGGATGAGAAAGAAAATTCAGGACATCTATGAAAGTTTCTACTGAAATCGAGAAATATCTGGGCTTTCCTTTATCCAGAAATAGAAAACCTATTGAAAAATTTCAGTATATTGTTGATAGAGCCAAATCCAAATTATCTTCTTGGAAAGCTAACTGCCTCTCAGTTGCTGGTCGCATCACCTTGGCTAAATCTGTCCTTAGCTCTTGCCCTCTCTACCCAATGCAGGTTGCCAAAGTTCTTGCTTCTATTTGTAATGAAATCGAAAAGATTCAGCGCAATTTCATTTGGGGCTTTGAGAACAATATGGGATTTCATCTAGTTCGTTGGGAGATTATCACTCGTCCCAAAACCCATGGAGGTCTTGGTTTTAGAAAATTGCAATCTATGAATAGAGCCTTTGGAGCTAAACTAGCTTGGAACCTTCTTCAGGGCAACCAAAGCTTATGGATAGATGTTTTACAGAGTAAATACATGCTCAGAAGTGAGCATAGCCTTTTCAACTCTCAACCAGGGGATTCAAATTTATGGCTTTTTATCTGTGATCAGAGAACCCTCATTGAGAATAGCATCAAATGGCAGGTTAAGGACGGAAAGATAGTGAGATTCTTTTATGATATCTGGTTAATTCCGGGAAAGACAATTAAAGACTTATGCTCTAGACCTTATCTCAGGAAGAGGAAAATTCTAAGGTGGTTGATTGGGTAATCAATGGAAGATGGGACTATCAACGCCTAAGAAATCTAGTGAACAGTGATGTGACCTCCAGCTTAATCACCTCTTTTCCCCCTCGCCCTGACGCTGGCGATGATATTATGACCTGGGGTCTCACAGCTACTAGAAACTTTACAGTCAAGAGTGCTTATTTCTCTATTGAGCTTGATCTGCCCAACATGTATAGCCCAGTATATAATCAGATATGGAAATGGAAGGAGTGGAGAGAATAAAGATTTTCCTTTGGAAAGCCTTTCACAACCGACTTCCTACTAATTCTTGGAGAAGCTCATGGACTAATGTGTCTCCTTTATACCCTTTTTGTCAGGAGGGAGAGGAAACTGCTTTACATGTCCTTAGGGATTGCCGTTATGCTAGGGACCTATGGTCTAGATCTGTTCGGCCTCCTCATATGACAAATTTCCTTTCCTGTTCCTTGCGCGACTGGATTGCAATGAACCTCAAAAGGGACTTGGGATTATATTCCATTTGTAACTGGGGGCTATTTTGGGGTGTTGCTTGCTGGCTTTTATGGTCATAGAGAAATAGGGAGATATTTGATAATCATTTCACCAAACCCCCTAATCCCTATATCACAGTCAGTGCGACATGAAAATTGTTTATCCAAAGTGAAGACATCTTGGAAGTGCGGCCTGCCCTAAATATCTTTAAGCCTCATCAATGGTTACCCCCTGATATAGGTTGGGTTAAAGTCAACGTTGATGGAGCAGTGGTCAGATTCTCCAACAAGGCAGGTTATGGAGGTGTCATTAGGAACCATTTGGGTTCTTGGATTGTAGGGTTTGCGAAACCATTGGGGCTATGTGTGACACCTCTTCTTTATCCCTTTTAGCTTCAATTATAATGATTTGGAACCAATTCATGGCCTCAAGTAACTCAAATTGTCAAAAAGGGACTAAATTGAAAACTTTCATTTTTAAGAAAGTTACTATTCACAGTTTTTAAGGCCAATTTTGAAAATTCATAACTAATTCTAGAAAAATCGAAACTGAGTGATTCCAACTTTTATTTGAAGCTTACAAATTCCTTTATGAGGGAAAATACTCATTTGAACAGAAACTTTTCCATTTGGTACAGATTAATTCATGAAAATGTACTGTTCATATGGTAATTTTCCATTTTCCCAGGATTTTCTGTGATTTTTCGCCAACTTTGGACAGTCATAACTTTCTGTACAAAACTCCAATTCCAGTGATATTTGGCTTGTTTTAAACCATGTAATATGAACTATTGTTACACAAAATTTCAGCTCATTTGGAGTTCACTTACCTTATTTCCCGACAGGGCAAAGTAGGGGAAATGACCAACTTTACTTCCAGCACTTGGTCAAATTTCAGCCCTACTTAAATTCATAAATCATCATTTTGATTTCTAAACCTTTCTTAACCATATTAACCTATGTAATTAGGCATTCTTAAAGCATACACTAATTATCATGAGTCTATCATACATACATGAGTTACAT
>JANTPZ010105810.1:0-21745 GCA_025593235.1 Vachellia pachyceras
ACTTAGCTTACCTGCAACAATAACAAACGGGGTTAACAAAATAACGTATATGACAACATTAATTTTTAAAGTCTCATTTAATATAATATCATTCGACTTTCTCTTTTTTCCCTACCCATTTTCATAAAGCTTCGTACCATTTGATTTACCTTCCTTATTAACATATCCAATGAAATTCTCTATACGTATCCAATTTATCTGAAGTAGTTTTTTTACAATTTTTTTATTAGATATCATTTCAACCTTTTTATACGTTTATTAGAATTTTTTTATGGCTACGCATTCATCTCAACGGTCCCATTCACTACCAAAAAAAATATCATTTAACGACGGAAAATTTGTCGTTAAATGGCTATTTTCCCTCGCTAAATTTAATGTCGTTAATGTTTTCTGTTGCTAAATAGAAATTTTATGATAAAAAATAACCGTTTAACAATGAATTTTTCCGTCGCTAAATGACATTTTTCTGATAGTGATCTTAGGCTTTTCGTTGTTATAAAACCCAACACTCACCGGAATATATAGCATCATCGCTGGCTAGTCTTGTAGGAAACGAAAGATTTGAATCTAATAAAATTATAGAAAGTCATATTATTCTTCACATGCCCGAAAAGAATTTCAAGGGCAAGAGGTCCCAAACAACAGTGCCTTAGTGGTCATAGCAGGGTCCTTATATATATATAGCCTGAAACCTTATGAAGGGATTAATCCTGAATCCATTTTGTTTTTAAATTACAAACATTCATGTGGCCGGATGAACTCTGAGTCACCTACACTACAGGTTTAATCAGATCAAATTTGCCTTTTACTAAATTCAAATCCATGCATATGATAAATCTTGATGAGTTTCTAGTATATTTTTCTATGCGCATAAATTCTCCTACTGCATTTGAATTCCAGTACTAAAACTGACTCCCCGATTATTATGCCCACAATATTTTAAGACAATGAAAATAACACTCCTACTGCTTGATTACATGTTGATGTGTGCGCGAACCTATAGCTGTGAATCAATTGGGAAAGTGAGAATACTGTTGGAGAAAGATATGATTTGAATATCGGGCAAAAAAAAAAAAGATATGATTTGAATAAGAAGTTGAAAGTTCTTAGAATATTGTATTGCAATTCAGATCATCATGATCTGTGTTGTCTTCTCTTTGATAATCAAAACAACTGTAAGATGGAATATATTTTGAACAGTGGCAGAATATATCCACTATTCTTTCACACACAAATTATTCGTCCTTCCAACCCTGATTTTTAGTGTTTAAAATAATTTTTAGTAACAATGAAAACCTTAAATTTATAGTGTTTAATGAAAAATACTTTATAATATTGAGTGTCATTAAAAAATATTTTAAGGTGTTAGTTCATAAAAGTTTTTTTTTTCTGAAAATATAGCATTGATGGGATAAAAATAGTTTAGGTGCTGATATTCAACCCAGAATTATCGTTTGTGGTCAAGCACACTCCTTTGAAGGGTTACCGAGTTAGATACCCTATAAAGATAAGATCAATACCTGCAGAGACCTACAGAAATTTGATTGATGATGACCTTTTACTATAATAGGTAATTTCTTTTTTGAATATTTTTTTCAGTTTTTTCGAATCTTACCGTGGGCATGTAATTCCTTTAAAATCCAGAACCAGCTGTCTCACACACCAAGGTGCCCACAATCAACTAATGGAATTAGTTACTGCTGACGACGGTGGATATCCTGAGTCTACATATATGCTTGCTTGTCTCAAGGTTTGAGTTGTTGACCTTTTTTCTGTCTATAAAAAAAAAGTTTTAGATAAAACATATTTATAGGTGTAGATCAATGTATGCTTCAAAAAAAATTTCTCAAAATATAAATTATCCCTTCTTTAATATTTACAAATGCACTCTTTCACATAAATGGTATTGAATTAAGGGTAAGAATGAAAAAAAAAATCTGGCTTGTATTAAAAGATGGAGAAACCATTTTTTTATATTTTGGAATGCATTATTTTAATTAATTAGGTGGTTCTTTGTCGTTAAATTCACACGTAAAAAGTCTTAAAAAATGGCAAGTAAAAAGAAAAATAGAGAGACCCCTAAAGCTATTGATTTATATAAGACCAATCAGTCAGTATACTCTTCATGTTTTTTTAAGTAAAATGTTGTGTTTGCTTATAAATTTAACGCACCTTTTTATTTATTTTTACATCTAATTAATTATATATATCATCTGCTTTCCGGCTCCTCTTTGTAAATAATGGTGTAATTAAAAAATATATCTCTTACATATTTATTGTTTTTAACTAATTTTAATCAAAAATTCATTTTACATATAATTTGGTTGTTGTTGCTGGAGTACTTAGATGTGTGTGTATTAATATGTCCAATTAATGATATAAAAATATTCAAGTTAATTGAATCCATGCATACTTAAATGATTAATGTCAATATTGACTTCAATTAATTAACTAGTCACTGTATGCATAAAACAATTAGTGAGCTGATCACTTTCCAAATGCGGCTACGGGATTCAGTACGTACATAGTTGAATATATTAATTTTAGTAATACTCTTAATTAGAATATGACTTTGACAGTTTTAACATTAATTAAACTATACTACCCTACAAATTATACTAGCTATAAGGCCTGATTGTGTGAGCCTTGTAGAATGTTTACACAAGTCAAAATAAAATTTATTTATATACTTATTTTATAGACTGTAAATCTCATTAAAAAAATATATTTCAGCGTTAATAAAACGGGTTCACAATAATCATTAATGAACTAATTAATTATTGTAACATTTTACTACCTCTACTCAAAATGGTCACAATAATATATATTATTGGATTAGAAAAAGTATGCACCCACTGACATTGATGACGTTGACGAGGCATTTGTCAGTTTGGGAACATGGTAGATAAGTACTTTTACATAAATCGAGGTAAATATATAAAGGAGATTATCTCGTTTTAAGGAAAATACATTTTAAAGTTTGTGACCTATCAATATCCATTTTGAGGAAAAAAATGGACCAAAAATATTTTTGTGTCGGATATAGATTAGATTGAGCCACTTATTCACAACATGATAAATTAAAGTTTGAATTTCTATTGAGAGATGTTCCCATGTTTAGTATATGAGAATTTGCTAATTCTTTATTATACAATTGTGCTTGTTTGGCAACATCGTTGTCAAAACGGTGCACGTAAGCTGAGACAAAACCATCTTGAAATCTGTAAAAACCATCTCGAAATCTATAAAAACCATCTTGAAATCCGTAAAACCATCTCGAAATCCATAAAATGCCTCGAAATTTGTAAAATCCATTCTCTCAACGGAGTTCCCAAACACACACAATAAATTATGGTTTTGATCTTGAGAGGTACCAACGTTGAGTGTCTCACGTTACCTTAAATAAGATCCCTTCTAATAAGAATTCGTACAAGTGCTTAATTAGCGAAACGATATTTTCTATAAAACCAAGGTTGCATATTCTATACAGTTGAAAAAGAGGATTGCTTAATTTGCAAATTGTGTACAACTAGTACGGGTTTGTTTGATAAGTCTGTTGGGAGAATGGACACATATTTCGAAATAAATATGTGAGAGGAATTTTATCTCAGTAAGCGCAGGAATGACTTTTGGATGCCCAAACGGGAGATCCATTAAGCCACTCTTGATTTTTAAGATTGTCATTCAGTAAATTTTAAAAAGTGAAGAAATAATTAAAGCTGACTTATTCGTTAGGCAATTAATTATATACTATTAGCCAGATGTATTAAAAAACCAAAGGAAAAAAAGTTTACTATATAATTTATTCTTTTATACTAACTTGTTGGTTTAATTGTCACGTTCTCTCTCTCCCTGAAAGACTATAAATATTGATCTGTGATGCATCACATCTTTCAGTGGCTAGCTTCTCCTGCCTCTGGCTGCTTCAATTTATCAAGTCTTCTCCTTATTCTCTCATACCTCTTCTCCTTTTCATCTCACTCTTTGTTCTTTCCCTTCTTCTTCTCCATAGATACCTAACCTCTTCCTCTTCTTCGTCCTCTTCTTCTTCATTTCTCTGCAATAGATGATGCCCCCAGCTGAGCAAGAAACCACTGCTGTGTACGTGACACCAAGCACTCCGGCCATCCCCAGCCGCCCGCCGCCAGAGAACAGCTCCGTTCACGCGGACCCTGGAGGAGGATTTGACAAGCCCGGTTTGGGTAATAATTATGACATTCCCCTTCATCACCACCACCATCACCACCGCCCATCATCAACAACAAGTTCCCTTCATCACCAATCCTTCCGACCTGTTACCCTCAAAGTACGTACCTTCAAAATCTTCAATCTCTCATTAACAATAATGAAACTTTCATTTTCTTAATATAAGTAAAGTTTATGATACGTAACCGTAACTACCTGTTTCCACTGATGATTGAAATTTCTGGGTTTTTTTTTTTTCCAAGTTTGAAGACGTTTCTTATTGTATAACCTACGGGAGCAAAGAGAATGGAGGCTGTTGTTTATCTTTGGAGGACCCGAAACCGACCCGGACGATTCTGAACGGCGTTACTGGGATAGTCCGGCCGGGTGAATTGATGGCAATGCTGGGCCCATCAGGCAGTGGCAAGACGACGCTACTCACTGCGCTAGCTGGCCGGCTGGACGGAAAAGTCTCCGGCAACATAACCTACAATGACCTTCCCTTTTCCAGCTCCATGAAGCGAAAAACTGGTTTTGTCTCACAAGACGATGTGTTATACCCTCACCTCACTGTTCTTGAGACGCTGGTTTTTACTGCTTTGTTAAGACTGCCCAAAAGCCTCACCAGAGAAGAGAAAGTGGAACAAGCTGAGAAGGTCATCACGGAGCTTGGGTTGACCAGGTGCCGGAATACCGCCGTGGGTGGTGCCACTGCCTTATTCAGGGGGATTTCCGGTGGGGAGCGTAAGCGGGTCAGTATTGGGCAGGAGATGTTGGTGAACCCGAGTTTGTTGCTGCTGGATGAACCCACCTCCGGGTTGGACTCGACGGCCGCTCAACGCATAGTGGCGGTGCTCCGGGGTTTGGCACGCGATGGTCGGACGGTGTTGACCACTATCCATCAGCCGTCAAGCAGGCTGTACAGGATGTTCGATAAGGTTATTGCACTATCGGACGGGTGCCCGATTTACGCTGGACAATCTGATCGGGTTATGGAATATCTTGAGTCCGTCGGGTACCCGCCCACTTTCAACTTCATGAACACCGCCGATTTTCTGCTTGACCTTGCTAATGGTAAGAAAATACTTCACCACAATTTTTTCCCATTTTCATGCATATTCCCCAGATAATAATTATAAGCTATACATATTTCCATCTACACAGATATAAAAATTATTATTATTATTATTATTATTATTATTATTGCTGCTGATTTATGACTTCCTTGATCAATATTTTCTTTCCTTTTTGTATTATCCATTTTATGAATATCCACGTAAAAATGAAATTAAATGGCATTGATATTACAGGAGATTACTTTGCTTGGAATCACATCAAGCAGCAATATTTTGACCAGTATTTTCAAATTTTAGCAATTACTTTAAGATTCCAAATATCTCCCTAGGTGCGTGTATCTAACTAAATTTATGATGTCTATAATATGGTTACAATTTTAGGAAAATCAATGAAAAATCCCTGTCTAGAAATTTCATTCACAAGAAAGATTTTACATATACACTGAAAATTGTTTTTAAGGTGGCAACACCTCATGGGTCACTTGAAGCAGTAAACTGATAACCCACACAGCGCACGCACGCACACAACACTACCAAACGTCAGCTTCAAAACAACACGTTTCATTGTACTAATGTTGCAAAGCTGTCCCAAACTCTCGTTCTCATCTGACTTAAAGTATCTGTCATGGGATACACATATTTCTTAGATCTTAAAGCATAACATGTTTGTGTTTGATCTACACTATTGATGAGTCTGAAATTATGGGTTTGATAAGTATGCATTAAAATCTGTTCTAGTACTAATCACGTTAGGTCTAATTAAATGAACTTAATCTTCACAACGTGATGAACTAGTGTTCAAATCTCCATTAAGAAATGTGCCCCACATATAGTGTCTGATAGTCCCTCAAATAAGATTGCCTCGATCAAGAGGATGCATGTGCTTAGTGAAAAGGATAAAATATGCTTTAGCAAATAGTGACATAAAAGAGGAGTAACTCTCAATTAACTTTGTGTAACCTTTTTTGAGATTCCCTATGGGTTTTGATTTGTTGTAGGCATTGTGGATGATGTTAAGTTGGATTATCAGACTGAGATGCGTGGAAGATTAGACCACATTGAAGATCAATCTTCAGTAAAACAATCTCTGGTTTTATCCTATAAAAAGATTTTATATCCTGCTCTGAAACAAGAGATTCAGCTAAATAATGCAAATACAGCTAGTTCAACACCAGGATCACCCAGAAGTAAGTGAAAGATTCTTGATATATATAGTAATTTGTTATCAACATAGAAGCATGTGTGTGTTTATGTGTGTGAATGGTCATTAATTAATAATCATGCATGATCTTTTGTAGGCTCAGAGAAGCAGTGGAACACAAGCTGGTGGGAGCAATTCAAGGTTCTGCTTAAAAGGGGTTTACAAGAGAGGAGACATGAATCTTATTCAGGCTTGAAGATATTCCAAGTCTTATCTGTCTCATTTCTCTCAGGACTTCTTTGGTGGCATTCTGATTCTTCACATATACAAGATCAGGTATCATAAGAACTCTGATTTCCTTTGCGCAGACCCTTTTTGTGTATGTTTGGGATAAACATTAGGAAAGCTCAAAAGTCAATTGAGAAAAAAAAATAGTTGGATGAAAAGATTTATGTTTGAAATAGTGTTGGAAACAAATGAGCTTCTTTTGAAGAGAAGCAATGTTAAAGTTGAAGCAACTTTTGTTGGCTTTTGGTTGTTATTCAAACTTGAACATTTTGAAACCTAGTCTTCAACATATCACCTAAACAAGCTTTATGTTTAACTGACATTTTTTATAAAAATCTATTCAAACATGAATCCCGTAATTGACTTTAGCATAACTACAATTGACTTTTACGTGAACTTTAATTTTTAAAAATCAGTTGGGGTAAATGTCACTTTTGCAAACCATTATTCCAAACAAGTCCAGACTCAAACAAGAACTTGCTCTTACCAACAATTTGTAATTATTTTGACAGGTAGGCTTACTTTTCTTCTTCTCCATCTTCTGGGGATTCTTCCCACTATTCAACGCCATCTTCGTGTTCCCTCTTGAGAGCCCAATGCTGAAAAAAGAAAGATCCTCAGGAATGTACCATCTCTCATCCTACTATATAGCTAGAACTATAGGTGATCTACCCATGGAGCTAGTCCTTCCCACAATCTTTGTCACCATAAGCTACTGGATGGGAGGCCTCAAGCCTTCACTAATCACCTTCATGTTGACCCTCTTAATTATCATCCTAAATGTACTAGTCTCCCAAGGGACAGGCCTAGCACTTGGGGCCATATTAATGGAAGTGAAGCAAGCCACAACCTTAGCTTCAGTGACTATGCTGGTTTTTCTGCTAGCTGGTGGCTACTACATTCAGAAGATACCATCCTTCATAGCTTGGTTGAAGTACATATCTTTCAGCCACTACTGCTATAAGATTCTGGTTGGGGTGCAATATGAAGAACATGAGGTTTATGAGTGTGGATTAGGGTTTCATTGTAGTGTAATGGATTTTCCTGCTATAAAGTGTTTGGGAGATCTCTCTAATTTGTGGGCTGATGTGGCTGCATTGTGTGTGATGTTGATTGGATACAGAGTTGTGGCTTACGTGGCTTTAAGGATAAGGCAGCCTCACTGACTAACTCTACTACTGCTACTGGCTTGCTCATGTAGATTTAAAGATTGCAGTATTTTTATTCCTCTGGGTTTGTTGGAATTACTGCCAGCTCTGTTCAATTGTCAAAAATCATTTAAAGTGTATGTGATTTTACTTGAAGCCTTAGTGGTTTATTGAATGATATGAGAAGGTAAATAATTTACACATAAAACCAGTTTTCTTTTCTTTGTTTCTTATTTTCAGCTAAACTTAATCTTTTTTTCCCTTCCTGTTGGCGTGTATATATATGTATTTACGAAGAGATCAATTGTCATTTACGTAAGAGTTACTCACAACACACTAACAAGGTCACAGCTCAATTGATGAGGGGTTGTATTAGTTTTATGGCACTGCGCTAAATACTCGTTAAAAGAACTTTACCACCTTTATTGTTATTCTCGGCTCAACTTGAATTGGTATAATGTTTAATGTGACTTTCGGATACAAGATGGTTTGATGGTTAAAAAAAGTTGTTTACAACACATAAAATCTATTGATTTTTATTATGATATAGTCAACTCATAATATAACTTAGAAATCTTCCAATAAGAATTAATAGCTGGCGTATGCTTTTTCATCAAACACTACTTGTGTGTAATGTTTTGCATTTTGTCATGTTGGCAAAGGGAATAAAAACCTCAAAGTCTTCAAAACCCATGAGAGTTTTTGCTGAGGTGATGTCATGAAAACAGAAGATGCTTCCAATAACTATCTTCCAAAATATATGCCTTAAAAAGATGAAGAATCAAAAGTAAGGCATCTCTCTGCAACATGGACCTCCAGTTCAGCTGATTCAATCCCCACATGACAGTCACCAGCAACTTGATGTAATAATAACATTCTAAATCCACCGTATTTTTCAAATTCTGTTATAAGTAGATGTGTCATGCAGAGTTGTTATTACATGGGGCCAAAGAAAAAACTAGTTGAAGAACTCTTTTACTTAGAAGAATATACTATATTACTGAACATGGATTCACTCAAAGCTGAGAAACGTTGTTGCTCTCTGCAATCATCAGGACAGGTCAGGAAGGAGCCTGGTAAGCCTACTGAGACCAAAACAAAGGCTTCAGCCTCCAAGTCCAAGGCAGGCCCCAAGAAATCTGAACACAAGTCTCAGCCTAAGAAGAAGGTATGCAAATTATGCACATAACTAAAAACTAGTGTTCTTGTGTGTTGCACAGAATTTAAGGAATAAGCCATACTATACATAGCTTAGAGTTTATATATGATAATGTTTTTTAATTAAAGGGATGGGTACTAATGGTTTGAAGTTAAAAGCATGATTGAACCTACAACCTCCCAGTTATAAGGGAGCTTTTATGCCATTAGGCTACAAGACCACTGACTTTTATATTATAATAAATTGATATATGTGTTTACTAAATGTAAAAGGTTTGGCATAATTAACTTTTTGATGATTTTTCAGGCAGGCAAAAGCAGCAAGTAAATGGAGCAGATATCTTAGGAGTAGGATGATGGAGAGACAGGAATGTTATTATGTGGAGAATGAGTACTATTGTACTATTTACTTGTTGGTAATTCCATCCACATGTAACATACTGAAAAGCTTGGCCTGATAAATAAAATAAACTTACTGTAATTACGCTTGTGGCAGACATGCGAAAATGTTTCTTTTTTCTTCCTCTTTTTTTAAGGTATCCTTGTTCAATGAACTGAAATACAGTGCCAGAAGGAAAAAAATAATTGAGGACCGGGGATATTAACAAAATTACTGTATGGGACTCTTATAGTAAGATAGAAAAAGAGAGAAAAGGTGTTTGAGAAATATTCCAAGAGAGCGCATCCTCTGTCGCTCGGATAGTTCTCTATTTATAGAAGGGTAATGATACATACAGTTAGCAATGCATACAGCACAATACATTCTGTTATAACAGAATATACAGCAGCGTCATGCAAGGAGTGAGGCAGAGAAAACTGTTATTGTTACAGCTGTAGAGAATACAATAATAATTATTTCTATTTCTTAACATTCCCCCTCAAACAAGAGGGTGCTTCAAGCATTCCGAGTTTGTTTCTGAGCTTCTGAAAGTGTGGTGCTGTCAAGGCCTTTGTGAGGAGATCTGCTATCTGATATGCAGAAGGAATGTGTCTCACATGTATATAACCAGCATGCACTAGATCACGAATGAAATGAATATCAATATCTATATGCTTGCTCCTGGAATGCTGTACAGGGTTAACTGCTAATGCTCTTGCACTTGTATTATCACACCACATTGTAGAGGGCTGTTTAAGGAACAAACCAAGTTCTGTCATTAATGAACTAAGCCACTTTATTTCTGCTGCTTCGTCTGCAAGACCTCTATATTCGGATTCGGCACTAGATCTTGAAACAACTTGTTGTTTCCTAGAAGACCAAGATATAAGTGTTCCTCCAAAGTAAACACATATTCCTCCTGTTGATCGCCTATCGTCTTCATCAGTAGCCCAATCAGCATCAGTGTATGCGGACAGCTGAAGAGATTTCACTGGTTTTATATGTAAGCCAAAATGAACAGTTCCTTTGAGATACCTGAAAATGCGCTTAACTGCTTGAAAGTGAGGTTCTCTTGGCTGTGACAGAAACTGACTCAGTTTGTTAACTGGATAGGCAATATCTGGCCGTGTTGTAGTTAAATATTAGAGGGAACCTATGGCTTGACGATAAACAGTAGGATTATCCATTAGTTTTCCATCTGATATCAACAACTTGCGACCTGTAACCATGGGAGTTGTAACAGCAGCACAATCATACATACCAAACCTTTTTAACAAATCCATAATGTACTTAGTTTGACTAAGGTAAATACCAGTTCCATCTCGATGTATTTCAAGACCCAGAAAATAATATAATGGACCCAAGTCTTTGAGGAGAAATAATGAGTTCAGCTTTGCCACAAAATCTTTGATGTAACCTGAGTTGCTGCCAGTTACTAGTATATCATCCACATAGATTAAAACATATACCACAAGCTTTGACTGATGCAAGACAAACAAAGACATGTCACTTTTTGCATTCTGGAACCCCCATTGAAGCAAGGTAATCCGTAACTTCTCAAACCAAGCTCTAGGGGCCTGTTTTAGTCCATAAATTGCCTTAATCAGCTTGCAAACATGATGAGGTCGATGAGAATCTGTGAAACCTTCTGGTTGCCTCATGTACACTTCTTCTTTTAGAGTCCCATTTAGAAAGGCATTGTTTACATCCAATTGCTTGATTGCCCAGTTGAATGTTGCTGCTATTGTGAGAACCAACCGAATGGTAGTAGTTTTGATCACAGGACTAAAGGTCTCTCCAAAGTCCACCCCTGGAACTTGTTGGAAGCCCTTAGCTACAAGCCGTGCTTTGTGCTTAAGAATGGATGAATCAGCCTTGAACTTAATTTTAAAAACCCATTTGCAATCAATCACCTTTTGTCCATTGAATGGAACCAATTTCCAAGTATGGTTTCTCTGTAGTGCAATAAATTCCTCTGCCATTGCTTGGCGCCACTGAGGAATTTGTAATGCCTCAGTCACAGATTTTGGTTCAGATATTCTAAATGAGAGTTGCATCCCTTCTGGTTGAGAGAAACCTATAAATGGATGTTTGGGTTTAGTTATCCCATCTTTTGCTCTAGTAACCATATAATGTTCATTCACAGGCCTCGGGATGGAAAGGGAATTATCCAATTGAGTCATTTCATGAGTGGAACTTGTGGGACTAGTACCCTCTGCGGAAATAGGCAGGTTGTCATTGTAATGGCTATCTGTAGATCTGTCAGTGAGTTGGATAGACGATGTGCCATCATTCATATCAGTTGTGGAGACACCATCTATTGATGAATTAGTTTTTCCACCTGTATGCATGACTGTTGAGGGTTGTATAGCTGTTGGTATTGAGACAGTGTCCATTGTATGATCTGCACTACGATTGATGAATCCTGAAACAAAAGGAAACACTGATGGATCAAACACTACATGCCGAGAGATAAAAACCCTTCCAGTGGGACCAAGACAGCGATGACCTTTGTGTTGAGGTGCAAAACCAAGATACACACATTTTTTACTATGGAATTGGAACTTGTGAGAATTGAATGGTTTGAGGCAAGGATAACAAGCACAACCAAAAGGTTGTAGTGACTGGTAATCTGGTTCCTTCTTAAACAGCTGGAAGAGTGGGGTTGAGTCATGCAATACAGGTGTGGGCAATTGATTAATAAGGAAAACAACCATTTGGAAAGCTTCAACCCAGAAAGTTAGGGGCATTTTTGCCTAAGCCAGCAAAGTTAAACCCATTTCAACCACATGTCTATGCTTCCGCTCAACTCGTCCATTTTGGGCTGAAGTAAATGGACATGTAAGATGAATTTGAATCCCAGCTTCTTGAGCAATAGGTATTAAGGGCTTAAATTCATCACCATTATCGCATTGAAGGAATTTAATTTTGGTACTAAACTGATTTTCAACTTGAGCTCGGAAGACTTTGAAGGCATAGACAGTATCACTTTTGTTTTTAAGTGGATATATCCATGAATACCGACTGAAATCATCAACAAAGAGTATATAGAACTTGTGACAAGCAGTAGATTGAACAGGGGATGGTCCCTATAGGTCAGTGTGAATGAGTTCAAGTGGATGTGCAGCTCGTGATACAGAAGAAGTGAATGGGAGAAACTTTGACTTGCCATATTGACATGCTTCACAAACATATTTGTCATTAACCTTGAAAGATGCATTACAATTTTTCATTATAATTTTCAAAACTTTTGAACTTGGATGCCTCAAGGAACGATGTAATCTAACAAAATCATCATCTAAGCTTAGTGAGTTGCATTGAGCTTCATGTAGTCCAGTCCATTTCTTCCCATTATTCTGCATTGGATACAAACCGAGATGTGTTGTTCCTTGCATTAGCACCTGACCTGTCTCCTTGTCCTTCACAGCACAACCAAGATTAGTAAAGGAAATTTCCACCTGATTATCCTTTGTTAACTTATTTACACTTAGTAAATTTTTGGAAGCAGTGGGAACATACAACACGTCCTTGAGATGCAGCTTGGATTTTAAGCATGGGACAGAAACAAAACCAATTCCCATGATAGGTGTTTTCTGATTAGTACATGTAAGGAGTGAGAGCTTACCAACAGGGCTAACATGATCCAGCTGATCGGAGTGAGGTGTCACATGATAATTGGCTCCACTGTCCATATACCATGTAGGATCTGCAACAGAAGATGAATTAGCGTAGTGAACTTGAGGGTTGTAATTACCATGTGAGTTTCCATGAGTGTGGTTAAGATCAGATGCACGCTGATAGCAGGTGGCTACTGTGTGTCCAGCTCGATTGCAGTAATGGCAGAAAGGTCTGCCATCATGTCCCCAGTTGTTTCCACGTCGACCACGTCCTCTGCCACCACGAAAACGATTTCCTCGCCAGGTGGAACGTCCAAAATCGGAACGTCGTGTTGTGTCAGCTCGACCATCATCATGGGAGTGAGCCACATTTGCAGATGGCTGTATGGTTAGAGATGAGAAATGAGATAATTGATCAAGGCGACTTTCGAATGCAAGAAGAGCTGCTTGAGCTTCAACCCAGGTAAGGTCTGGTTTATCTAGAAGCTTGACTACAATAGCGTTGTAGTCAGTGTCCAAGCTGTTGAGGGTATGTAAAATGAGGTCATCCACAGCGACAGGCGATCCAACTAAAGTAAGTTGATCGGCAAGGGATTTCATCTTGTTTAAATACTCATCCATCTTGAGAGTATTCTTCCGAGTTTGGTGGAGCTCGTTTTTTATAACCATGACACGAGCCTTCGTAGCAGCGCACGTTAGATCTTTGGCAGCAATCCAAAGCTCTTCAGCTGTCTTGCAATGAAGTAATTGGGCAGCAACATCTTGAGTCATAGTGTTGCGCAACCATCCAACGAGAAGACGATCAACAGAAAACCAAGAAGCGAATTCGGGATTAGGAGTAGAACCATCGGTGAGCAATCGAGCTGGAGCACTGACAGTTCCATTGATGTGAGTTTCTAACTGATTTCCTTCAATTAGTGGAAGGACAATCGACTCCCAAACCAGAAAATTGCTACGATCCAACATGATAGCAGCAGTTTGATTCGAAGAACTGAAGAGAGAGTAAGCTCGTGAAGCTGGCGAGGTAGAGGACGCAGATGTTGAAGACGAACCGGAACTGCTGGATGTTGATGAGGCTGACATGGTGAAGAGAGAGCTCTGACACCAAGATAGAAAAAGAGAGAAAAGGTGTTTGAGAAATATTCCAAGAGAGCGCATCCTCTGTCGCTCGGATAGTTCTCTATTTATAGAAGGGTAATGATACATACAGTTAGCAATGCATGCAGCACAATACATTCTGTTATAACAGAATATACAGCAGCGTCATGCAAGGAGTGAGGCAGAGAAAACTGTTATTGTTACAGCTGTAGAGAATACAATAATAATTATTTCTATATCTTAACATAGTAGAGTGGGCCTCTCCTATGAATGGACAGAATTAATGATATTGGGATATGAATCTGAACATAGTAACAAAATTCTTGTCAGGCTCTTACGATTATTTTTTTCTGGAAATAAAATTTGATAATTCAACCAAAAGGGAATTTATATATCAACTTAGTTTTCTGCTGTATGTTCTCCTTTTATCACCTTTCAACAGGAGTCTTGTGAATTTTAAAAAGAAAAACAATATTCATATCAATATAAACCCTTTGAAAATTGCGGAGAAAAAGTATAAAAATTGTACGAAAAGAAAAATTGGAGGAGTACCCCATTGAAAAATTTATCGGTGAGGATGACCTACACCATAGTATTGACACTAAGTGTGTATAAAATTTACAAAACTAATATTCTGTATGCATTAAAATTTATTAGATCATTTTCACCAATAAAATTTTTAATGGGGAATTTGATACATGGAGATTTCACATAAATTGGATAGGAATTGCATTAAAGCCAAAATAGTGTAAAACAATATAAAGTTCAAATTATTACGTACAATTCTAAGGATTCTAATGCATTTGACCTTCAAAATTTATAAACTTTTCTTCGAAAGTAACCCAATTGATTGATTGCATTTACTAAGGAGGTTTTTATGAAGGGGTTGTTGTAATACATTTGATTAAAGATAACATTTTAAAGAAATCAATGCACATTTGTTACGAATAACCAACTAAATAAATTTATTTAATATCTATAAATTAGTTATGTGGTTTTTACATTGAAGGTGACAGTTAAACACGGAGAAGATAATCAACTTTCTTTCACTCAAAATTTCTAGTCTAAAAGACTCTCATGTAAAGATGTAAACTTTTCATATCAAGTTGTTATTATGCGTCAAGTTTCTTGATTTCTAAATACACTTCATATTGCCAACTAGAGTCATTAGAAAAAAGAATATTTCTAATCCTAAAGATAATTGCATGTTACAATGATTCATTTAACAATTAATATACTGATGATGTCATATGTGTCGTATGTGTTTGGGAATTCCGTTGAGATAAAGGAGTTGCGTTGCGAAAAATGAGTCTACGGATTTCTAGATGATTTTGCAAATTTCAAGATGGTTTTTATAGATTTTAAGATGGTTTTTACGAATTTTGAGATGGTTTTATCTTAACTTACGTGAACCGTTTATGAAACGAAGTTCCAAAAAGCACTTAGTATCTAACAGAAATTGGAATTTCTCAGTTGCTGATGATGTGACAAGTTCCTATCATGCAACTGAGATTCCATTTCCCTCACAGAGACAATTAATTAATTAATTAATGGCTAATGATTCTGGTTCCATGAAAACCTAATATCCTTTTTTTTATTGAGTTCTTTGGTGGGATCTTCTGGTTGACAAAAAAAAAAAAGCAAGTAGCTAGCTAGCAATTGGAGAGCATAATGCATAAAAAATGGGGCATCACTAGGCACTAACCCATTTGCCAATTGCCATTAAAAGCATGAAAGATATTCATATATCTTTCAGATTTCTCTCGGGTTTTGCCCCTAGAACTTTGGAAGTTCTAAAATCTTTGTTATGACACACTGTTTATTAAGGACTATTTGGCTGTGCGGGAATAAAACTAAAGTTGGTACGTAGTCAGCTTAATTATAGACTTGTTTGGATAGCCCGTTTGGACATCCAAAAGCCATTCATACGCTTACCGAGATAAAATTTCTCTCACATATTTACCTTAGAATCTGTGTCCGTTCTCCCAACGGACTTACCAAACAAGTCCTATATCTGATACAGTTAAAAAGTACAAGAAAATAGGGGTTTGATCCTGGATAGTGCGTATGAAAAGGGTCTCATGACCAACATTAAAACCCATTGGAGAGGTGTATGGTGTGAAGGGATTAGTTATTGTGACCAATACCTTGGATTCGTAGGAAAAGTACAAGAAAAGCTTTCAAGATGCTCGACTATATGTGGAGCTTCTTTAACTAATATTCGTTATGCCTTGTGAATTTTACTTTTGTAAGTAAATTGGGAAGAGTTACTGTCTACAAATTCCAAATTTTCCTCATGCATGTCCATTATAAACTAACACACACAAAAAAATCTACTTCTAGAAGGAGGGACATTCTGGAACAAACCACTCCCTCAAATCTTTAATATAAGCTCTACTTTGTATTATAATCTGCATTATGAAAAGGTAATAAGAGGTGAACCCACAACGCGTGGGTTGATGGCGGGCTCAAGTTGACAACACACCAACCTGTTAAGGTGCAGGTTGTTCCAACTTGCATTGCTTAGCCCACTGGTCGTGTTAGGATAATCTAAAATATGTTTTTTTTCTTTTTTTTCAATATTTTTTTTATAAAAAAAGCAACACTGAATATTTTTTAGGTTAAACAATAGCTAATACACGTAAAAGTAACATTAAAATATGTTATCTTATCATGTCAACTTCCTACATCACAATTTTTAAAATTACATAATAAATTAGTATTTATATATTATTAAATTATAAAGAAATTAAGTAAGATAATATTGTTTTTATTTTGTTTTTGGGTCAAAACAAAATAGTGTTGCATTGTGAGAAATTTTTTAGTTGACACTTAATATTAATTTTTAAAAAATTAGGCGGGTTGGCGGGCATGGTGGGCTCAAATTGGAAAAAGGGGTGCGGGTTTTTTCAACCCTATAGGTCCTATCCCTACTCCAAGATGGGATTTATATTAACAATCAGGAGAATGTTATATTTAGTAATTCAACTTGGCCCTTGCAAATTTGTAGGAATTTAAGAAAGCAAAGGGTAAAAGTTCAGAAAAGGAATTTTTTATATAATTATTTGATTGGGTAATATTTATGCTTTATTTGGCCTAATTACGAATAGCTGTCTCAAAATAATTATATACCTCTCACATAAATTCAAACTCAAAACTATGTATTTATCAAAGTCCCTTGTACTAAAGCCAACACTGGTTGGTTTTAAAACGAATGCTGATACAGTGGTAATATTTTCTTTCATTGTAGGTCCATTAGAGGAATGGGTTCTCTACAGTATTGGATCCTTGCATTCCAAGCCTTATATTTTTACAAGTTAATTTTAAGCCACTCACTCTCCATTCCAACATAAAATTATTTTGGTTTTGAAACCACACCTTGTCATTCCTTCTGGTTTGTATAGACTTGGTCTATAATTTAAAAGTGCATAATTAGTGTGAGAATTTTATTGATGTATGTAGCCTTATAAATCATAAAGTCCAGGTATAACCTTAACAAGCATTTGATACCAAACTCACATAAGTTTACTCTTCACCAAACCAAAAGGATTTCCAATTCCTGGTACTTTGAAAATGGAAACTTTGGAAAATTTTGAGGACATTAGATGTGATTTGATCTTTAAAGTTTTAATTGAATGCATTTTATAATATGAATATATATATGAGGTATATTAGATTAGGGTGAATAAAGATTTAGTTATTAGTTGCTATTTTTACATATGTTGAAATGTAAAAGAGGAGATGCTAAGAGGAATGGTTGATATAAGAAACAGAAGGATCTGATGCTAAAGTTATAATAGTCATGTGATATCCAAGTCAGCTATTCTATTCTCTTCAACTCACCACCATTCACACTCTCAACCTCCAACTCTGGTTTACCTATTATATAAGGCATTGTGGTCTCAGTGTATCAGATACAAGCCTAACTGTGTCTTTAACTCTCTTACTTAACACTTCTGTAGAGTTTTTGTTCTCTTTAAGTATGGCTTCTTTGAAGGCAGAGAAGCCAGTGGAGAGCCAAAGCTCAGGGTCAGGTCAGGCCAAGAAGAAGGAGGTTCCTGCAGCTCCCAAGGCTGGTGCTGCTGCTTCTGCTTCTAAAGGCCCTTCCTCCAAACTAGCCCCAAAGAAAACTCCTCAGAAATCTCAAAACTCCAAGAAGAAGGTATTATATACTAGTCCAATCTTTAATATAAGACTCAGATCATTAATTTGAAGAGGTTAATTCAAGAAACTAAATAAAGTATACTAGTCCGATCAAAAGTATTTATATTTATTGTTTTTTCCCAACTAATTTGCCTAGTTCATAAATCGAAATATAATCTAACGATGCACATAAATATTTTACAGAGATAATGTAACATATGATATAATTTAGTGATTTATATAACTTCTTTATTCTCCCCAAACTAGCTAACTGAGTTTTATATCAAAGATAAAAGGTAGCATAATTTTTTTAATATAGTGAATATAGTGCTCAAAGCAGTGAAAGGTTTGATTTTAATTTGTCTGAAGGATTTAGATTTTGTGCTGTTCTGTATGTACAGGGGAAGGGAAGCAAAGCAGCAGCAAAGCACTGACCAGATGTGTGTGTGTACGTGAAGGTGCGGCCAATTATTAGAAAGAGGAATGCCACATTAACAATAAATTATGCTTACCACTGAAAAAAAAATTTCTTTTTTCATTCTCTAGTTGTGTTCAAGGCCGGGGCGTTCACCGTGTAATTTATATAGACGACTCCACTGTTAGAATAATTTATTATTGCTGTTGTTATACAATTAAGGGTCATGTGACACTATGTAGGGCTTTTAATAATGCATGCATGTAAATGATAAGCTTCCTACGCTTTGATTAAATCCAAAAATAATATCTGCTTCACATAATTAGTATAATTTAATATGATTTTGCATGTAATTGGCCATGTATTAGAACATGATTAATTATATAAATTAATTACAAGTGTTGAAACACTACATGACATGTTTTGAAAGGACAATACATATTATCAGCTAATTAAATTTGTTTAGTACGATCACAATAGGATGATTCATATAGTGTGTGTTTGGGAACTCTGCCAGGAGAAAGGAGTCCCATTAGGAGAAAAGAGTTTACAGATTTGAAGATAGTTTTTATAGATTTCAGGATGGTTTTTACGGATTTTAAAATGATTTTATCTCAATTTGCGTATACCGTTGGGAAAACGATATTTCCAAACAAGCACATAAAGTTTCAAGGAAATGGCTTAATTGCTTAAAATTCTAATGACAAGTGAAGATCATACATTGCTAAGTTCAAATAAAAAAATGATAACCGGTTTATAATCCTCAATAGTCATTGAGATTTCTTAGTAATTAATGGGTCCATTTGGAAATGCGGTATAGAAGTGTTTTTACCACTAACGAGGTAAATGTGTGAAGAAAATTATCTTATTTTACGGAAAAACTTTGTTGAACACACGTTAAACTTTTTCAAACGTGATTCCAAACAGAGCTATCAAGTCAAATAACGTTGAGCCAATCCAGACCTGCAAGATCTTGTTTCTTCAAAAAAAAACTTAACATCATTTTTTTGTTTTGGTTTCACTTATTTCCTTGAGGCAAAAATCAGGATTTGCAACTAATAATAGTTGGGGTTATTGAAAATTATTGATATCTTATAACATAATGAATCAATATTTAAATTTATAAGGGAAAGATGCATGCATCTAATACTTCAAATATAATTGCATCCAATATATGCTTAGCAAAAAAAATCAGGACCATCAATATTCATTCATACTCTTATTAATATTAATGTTAATCAACGATAACCATTATTTTCGTAGTTATTATTATTATTGTTATTCTTCTTCTCAAGTGCTCACACATTAAGTAATTTAATGTTAAAAAATAATAATAAACAGCATTAAAAACCATCATTCGACACTAACTTCATCCGAGTTAGAGAACTAAAAAGATACGTTATAAAATTAAAGGGTCAACTTGAAAACTTATAAGAAATTAGATGACAAAAGGTATATTTTTGCCATCTTAACTCCCAATATTTCCAAAATATGATGTATAAAATATGATTTTTAATAATTGTTTAAGCTTAAGTAACAGTAAGTATTATAATAAGTTGAGTATGTGTACATAATATTAAACAAAATAAGTTGCCCCATTTAAATGTAATATTGTTATAAAAGTAAGAGTTTTCAAGATAAGAGAAGAGAAGAAGAGAGGAGAGGAGAGCAATGCACTTCAGTTTTTCTCTATTTCATTCATCAAGTACAAGGCCTTATTTATAGGCTAATGACCTCCAAGGGTCATAACAATTATAGTGCAATTAATACAGATATTAATTATGACTTAACTCTTTAGTTTCTCAGTAACAATTTATGTACAGCATTTATGATGAGGAAGGTGAAGAGTCAATGGTCATCCACTTATTTAATATATTTATAACACTCCCCTTGGATGACCATTATGAATGTGCCTCATTAAAAACTTTAACTAGGAAAAACCTTGTGGGACAAAAACCTAGCCAAAGAAAAGAGTACACCATTCATTGGTACATTGTCCAGGGCTGCCTCATTAAAAACCTTTCTAGGAAAGCCCAGTGGGATAAAACCTAGAAAAGGGAAAAAGAGTACAGCATGTATCGACTCCCCCTCATGATGACATCACTTGAGATCTCTGAGTTTGCGAAGACCGATGTCATGGACAAGCTTTTGAAAGATTGCACCTTGGTGAATAAATCCGCAAGATTCTCATTAGAACAGATATGTTGGATATCAATTTCACCATCCCTTTGAAGATCACGAGTAAAGAAGAATTTTGGTGAAATATACTTTGTTCAATCACCCTTGATGTACCCTTCCTTTAGTTGGGCAATACATGCAGCATTATCCTCATATAGGATCATTGAGATCATTTTTCCCGAAGATAAACCACAAGTTGTCCGTATATGATGTATCATTGACCTCAACCACACACATTCTCTACTTGCTTCATGGATTGCTAGAATTTCAACATGGTTAGATGATGTAGCTGATATAGACTGCTTCATAGATCGCCATGAGATAGCTGCACCTCCACATATAAACAGATAGCCAGTTTGTGATTTACCATCATGTGGATCAGACAAAAATTCAGCATTTGCATAACCAATCATTTTGTGCTTGGATTTATCTGAGTAGAATATCCCCATGTCCATAGTGCCTCTGAGATAACGGAGAATATGTTTAACTCCATTCCAATGTATTCGTGTTGGTGAAGAACTATATCTTGCTAATAAATTAACAGCAAATTATATATTAGGACGTGTATGATTAGCAAGATACATTAGTGCCCCAATAGCACTAAGATATGGTACTTCTGGACCAAGTAGTTCTTCATCACCTTCTTCACTAATTACTCGAGGTTTGAATGGGCCTTTATTAGGTTGCAAAGACCTCACAACCATTGGAGTACATAATGGATGAGATTTATCCATATAAAAACGTTCTAGGATCTTTTTTGTATAAGTTTCTTGATATACAAAGATCCCATCTTTTATGTACTCAATCTGTAATCCAAGACAGAATTTCGTTCTTCCTAAGTCTTTCATTTCAAATTATTTCTTCAAACAATTAATTGCCTTTTGTAACTCTTCAGGAGTTCCAATGATATTGATATCAT
>JANTPZ010105856.1:0-24494 GCA_025593235.1 Vachellia pachyceras
GGCGAACATATCCAGAGCTGCTGTCTTTGCCCTTTTGCACGGAATTCCTGAAATGAAACAACAAACTTTGGCAGTATCACTTGCTCATGAAGGAATTAAGGCACAAATATATAGTTATTCATGGCATATGACCCCAAAATTACATTAATCCAATTCAACAACTCCTAATCGCAATTTAAGCACAAAAAGGTCATGAATGGGCCAAAATTGACTCTATGACTCTGAAAATTCAAGAGGAAAACTAACATAATTAAAGCTCAATCACCACTCAATTTTGATTTTTTTCTAAAATTATTTATGAATTTTCAGAGTTGGTAAAAAAGATGAAAGTAGCAAGTGAACAGTACCGATGAGCAATAACTTTTACAAAGTTTAAAATTTCATTAGGTTAATCAGCATTAGAAGGCCTTAAGACGGTTCATAATGTTAGCATTAGAACGTACACGCAACGGAATTTAATATTTTCTAATCCCCTTAAGGATCTGTTAAATGCGTTTAGATCAATGAGATAGAGCCGTACCTTTTTCGTTTTGAATCCGAAGCATTTTTTGCATTTAGATCTTTTCAAGTTCCACGACCTTTTGCGTTCTTGATTCTGATCATGAGGAGCCGACGTTCTTTGATCACCTCCCTCTACCAGTATCCACATGAACAGTTCCTAACAATCGCAGCATGCTAGCGCCTCTCACGTCTCACTCACTCTCTAGGGTTTCTATGGCTCACAATTAGATTCGAATGGAATGCTTCTCTTGCTCATGAGTCCTAATATTTCTAGAACTCATGGAGAGCTTCTAGAATCTGCGATTAATCTTTAATTAATCTTTTTAAAATTCAAATATAGATCTCAAAAGATATTCAAGATTAATCTTTATTAATCTTGAAATTCAAATTTTCAAAAGGATATTCAAGATTAATCTTTATTAATCTTGAAATTTGAATTTCAAAAAGATATTCAAGGTCAATCTATATTAATCTTGAAATTTGAAATTCAAAATTCAAAAGATATTCAAGATTAATCTTTATTAATCTTTAAATTCAAAATTTGAAATCCAAAAGATATTCAAGATTAATCTTTATTAATCTTGAAATTCAAATTTTGCAATTCTAATTTGGATTAATCTGATTTGATCAAATCATATCCATATATAATTAATCCAAATAGTGAGTCAACGACTTTAATTTATCTTTATAAATTAAATCTGAACATTAATGTCAGTTATTTAATTTATCAAATAAATTAAATACTAACATATAATATTATTGCCATTTTGAATTTATATATATAATTCGAATAAACCCTAGAATTAAAGCTCTTGTTGGGCTATTCTTGCATGCGACCATGTAGGCCAATATGAAGTTGGCAGTGGGCTAAACTCAACATTAGCCCACAAGTCACAAGCGATCTCTAGCAAGACATTACGACTACCCAAATCATATGGGGATTGTTAGTACAACGCAACCTTTCATGCAATCACATCATGTCCTTTTATCACACGATATCTCAATCAAAGATGAGGCATGGATGACGTAATCCTCCTATTCCTGACCATTACTTTCTCGATCCCTGAGTAGTCTGATCAAAGAAACGAAAACTCTTTTTCGTTACAGTATGGCCATACATTTCTCAGACTCACTCATCGAGGGGCCCAGTAATATCTCTCAACTAATGTGAGGGACAAATCCCATCTTGATCACTCACATTCCTCCACATGAAAACCCCTAAGTCCGATTATAGCCTTTATCATCACCCGGTCAAAGGTGACTTTTAACTAGGTAAAAGCTTAGTGACTCTCATGTAAGAATCCATGATGATCTCAGGTCAAAGGGCATTGTGACGTGATTACATATAAGATAAGCTAATGACTCAATCCATGTAGCTTTCTCATAGCGGGTTGGCCCAGCACCTTGTACTCTTACAAGTGCCTACGACTTTAACTCGTATCTCCATACCTTATCAAAGTCATACTCATCTTACTTTATCTATGCTCCCGCATAGACAACCAACAGGGATATTTAAGACAATATTCATAATTCGTCTATGGATGCAATTATCATAACAAACATGCAAAACATATGATAATTAAATAGAGAAAAAACATTAAAATAAATAATGTCTGTTGTACAATGATTGACCCCTAGGGCATAATTTCCAACATCCTCCCACTTGCACTAGGTACAATCATTCATTTGTCTAATTCCCATTGTCCTAACATGATCCTCATGTTTTGCTTGTGCAAACGGTTTGGTAAGAGGATCAACAACATTGTCTTCTATGGGTACTTTGCATATTTTGATATCACCTCTATTACTAATTTCTCTAATAAGGTGAAAACGCCTGAGTATATGGTTGCCCCATTCAAACAAGTCTATAGGAATTTTTGCTCCCATGAATGAAATGGTTAAAAAATATAGTTTTATTATGTAGCTGCAATTATAAAAAAAAAGAGAAATGGTTAGAACAATGCAAAAACTAAAATATATGCCCTTAGCAATGGGCACAAAAATCATTATATAATCTAAATGAAAATTGATTACAAACTAAATTTCTGAGCTTAGTTATTTAATGTTGCATGGATATGGTAGTTACAAGATTGTAAATATTTTAATGTAGCATGAAAATTATATATTTACCATTAACTGAGTTTTCATATAACAACAGTTATCATTTTAGTATACATATGACACCTTACGAGGCTTTATATGGAAGAAAATGTAGGTCCCCTTTGTGCTAAACAGAACTTAAAGAAAGAAGTATCTACAGTCCAAAAATAGTAGATGGTAATGCTGCAAAGGTAGAGATGATAAAGAAGTTACAAACAACACAGAGTTAGCAAAAGAGTTATGCGGATGAGAGAAGATGACCTTTGGAATTTGAAGTCGAAGATCATGTCTTTGTCCGAATATCTCCAACAACAGGAGTAGGTTAATCACTAAAGACAAAGAAGAAGTTCAGTCCTAAGTATATTGGGCCGTTCCAAATACTAGACGGAGTTGGACCTGTAGCTTATCGTTTGGTTTTACCCCCAAATTTAAGTCTAATTCATAATGTCTTCCACATTTTCCAATTAAAGAAATATAATCCAGACCCAGCACATATTATTGAACATGAGAATATTGCATTAAAAGATAATTTATCATACCAAGTAGTGCCATCTCACATTATTGACCAAAAGGTAAATCATCTCCGAAACAAAAGCATCTCGATCGTTAAAGTTGCCTAAGAGGATTGACACCTGAAGAAGCTAATGGGAAACATATGAAGGCATGAAAGTTAGACACCCAAAGTGTGATATCCGTATTTTGTTGTAATCTGAAATAAAAGCCAAACCGGTAGTTATGAGGTGAGTTAAGGCCCAGAGATAGGTAGTACAGAAAATGAAGATAATAATGGAGAGGAAAGATCACGATCAGTTTAGTTCTAATGCATCGGAATTCATTAGACATAAAGGCCAAGGATAAGAAGTCATTAGATATAAAAGTTAAGGATATGAAGGTCATTTAGATATAAAGGCTAAGGATACAAAGGTTATTAAGCATAAAGATTAAGGGCAAGAATGGAATTTTGAAAGAAAAGTAAGGGCATTTTGGGAAATAAGGAAAAAGCCTAAGGGCATTTTGGTCATTTGACAAAGTTAAAAGTCAAAGTTGACCAAGATATCATAAAAATATATAGAGGCCCAAAAAATAGAGAAAAATTCACTATCAAAATGAGAGACGTCAGATTTTTCAAATTCCGCCTAAATTTTTGTCTAGAGAATTTTGAAGATCAGTAAATTTTTGACATTTATAATTAGCCAAAAATAATTATTTGAAGTACCTAGAGGCCTCAAACATCTGAGCTTAGGGCAAGGAAAAATAGTATAAAATTTCTAGTATTTTATAAAGCTATTTCTTATAATACGAGAAAGGCGATTTTTTAGATCGGAAGGAAAATATCCAGAAAAACCCTAAAAATTGGATTTTCTTTAAAAATAATTAAGAAATTCCAGGAAGAAATTTGAGAAAAGAAAGAAGAATAAGAATATCAATGAAAATTCTAGAAATGTTTGATGTCCAAAAATCCATTTGCTTATCAGTAGGCCGTTTTATCGGTATCAAAATCGCCTAAAGTAACTTTATAGAAATTTAAGCTTTCTAAGGGCATTATGGGGATGATTATTTTGTTACTTGATTTAGTTATATTTGAGGATTAAAATAGAGATAAAAATGTCCCCAAAACAAGTGAAAAAGTTTACCGGAACAAAGTTATTTTATCCGTAAAAGTTGTCATGCACAATTCACAAAACAGATGGAATTTGTTAAGTTTTCATAGTTTTCATGGTATGGTAATGACTTGGAATTCGTGGTTATGACATTATATTTTATATAGGAAAGTGAACCATCAAAGAGCACTCTTGAAAGGTTAAGGAAGAGAGCTTCAAAATCAAGAATAAGTTAAGAATCAAAGGTATCAAAACTCCTAACTCAATGTTAACGTTGTAATGAAAATGTTTTGTGAATTGTGCATCACTTGGTGTTGAAAATTTGTGATGATGAGTGTATGAATATGTGATTTTGAATGCTATGACCATATGCACATCATTGTCTAATTTGCACATTTCATACTATCTAATCTCACATTTAATTGTAAAGATTTGTCATGCACATTTATAATTGTGCTAGTGTGTTTTGCTATTGGGGTTTCAAATAAATATCACTCTTCCCAACTAACCATTTTTAGGTTCAAGTTCAAGCAAGGGTAAAAGCAAGGTGAATGAGGATTAAAGGAGGATTATGTTATATTTTGTTTGCAAAGTTATGTGTTGCTACTTCATGTATATGTCTATGTGCTTTGGATTTAATGCAAAACCCTAAACCTCTACTTGTTGATGTGTATATATCTAAATATGCATGCATGAACATGTGAGATGAAGTAGTAGTGGTAAAAAGGTTTTATAAAATTTTTTGGAAAAAGGAAAAGTTTTGAAATAGGGGATCCAAAACCCTTGAAAGTTCCCAATCTTTGAGCTATGACAAATAATAGCAAATTAAGTCCAAATGAGCTGAAATTTTCTAGAAAAATAGTTCATATGGTAAGCTTTAAAATGAGTCCAAGATCACTAAATTTGGACATTTTTACAAGAAGTTATGCTTTTCCAAAGTTAAGAGAAAAACCTGAAAAAAAATTACCATATGAACAGTGCAACTTCACGCAATAAACTGTATTGATTGGGCAAGGCTTTGGATAAGTGACTATTTTTCCCTTGCAGGTAATGTTACAAGCTTCATATAGAAATTAGAACCACTCAATTTTGATTTGTTTAGAATTAGTTATGAATTTTCAAAGTTAAGTCAGAAAACTGCAAAATTGACCAGATGAATAGTAACTTGAGAAGAAATTTTCAATCTTACTTCTTTAGTCAATTTGAGCTATGTAAGGCCAAAAAGCGGTTCAATGATGATATAATATGAAGCTAATAAAGTAAATTAAAGTGTGTTACACAAAGTTATTTATATAAGTTAAGTAAATTTCAAAGACGAAATTTATTTTAATGTGGGAGAAATATAATATCCCATTAGACACCCAAAGTTATTTATATAAGGTACTTAAATTTCAAAGATGAAATTTATTTTAATGTGGGAGGAATATAATATCCCTGTTTTCAGTGACTAAAATGAAGGCCAAATAAGTAACGATGTGTTGAATCAGGGCCCAAAAAAAAAAGAAAAAGAAATGAAAGGAAAAAGAGGTAATATAAGAAAAGGTAGAAAGGTGAAGGACCAAAATGTTATTTTAGAAATTTAAGGACCTAAGAGTAATTTTAAAAATGGGATAAAAGTGGAAATTTTGAAATTCAAAGGACCAAATTGCCATTTATGGAATTTGATGGCATTTTGGTAAATAAGAGGAAGTCCAAGGGTATTTTGGTCAAAATTGGACCAAAATATTAGAAAAAATTTTATGACACCATCAGATAGAGAAAAATTCATTGATCAGTAACTAAGGCTTGGTTTAAGATAAAATGATCAAAATAACCTTTAAGGGAATTTTAAAAGTCATTTAATTTTTAGTTATTTAATAAATAATTAGTCAAAAATAATTTAAAATACCTAGATGTATCATATATATATGATCTTAGATTAAGGAAAAATAGTTCACAAATTCTAATATTTTATAAAATTGTTCTCAATAGAAAGTTAGGAACACTTTCCCCCGATCGAAAAGAAAAAGGCTAGAGAAACCTGAATTTGGGTTTCTTTAAAAATTAATTAAAGATACTCCGCAGGAAGAAATTTGAGGAGAGAAAAATCATGGGAATATTAGCTGAAATTAGGGAATTTTTAATGACCCTAAATTAGTCGGTTGATTAGGAAATCCCTGAAAAGCTTTTCAATACGAATGCATACTAGCTCCTCACATGCATGCCGATTTTAGAATGAACTCTCTAATCTCCTTCTCCCTCTTGGTCTTTCTCTTATTGTTTCTGATTTTGGATTTCAGATGTATTTCATTGGAAAGCTCTTACCATCTATTTATAAATAGTTAGAGCTGATCCTTTTTTAATTTTGAAATCAGTCTTTATTAATTTCAAAATTCAAATCTTACCAGAAACTTTAAATATGAGAAATTAAATAAAAGGTGGTTTAATTTAAATCTAACCAACATATTTAATTTAACAAATTTATTTAATTTGGAAATGGAGCCAACCATTATATAATTTAATTTATCTCCGTAAATTAAAATCAAGATATAATATCAAGATTTGATTTATTCTTATAAATCAAATCTTTATCTTTTAAATCATGATTTAATTTATCCTTATAAATTAAATTCAAGATTTATCTTTTAAAAGAAATCTAAGATATTATATCATTATCATATGTAATATATATACAAAATATATATAAATACGAATTCATTAAATAAAATACTCATAATACAATAATTGATGTACAGGACACAATTTCCAATAATACATTCAAAGTCAAAAGTGGAATAGTCTTACATAGGGCAGGCCTTATCTGAGTCAAGGTTGAACAGCCACGTTCCCAACAACAGCCACGTGGAATATATATAACATCATTTATCTCCCTAGCACTCTTGAATTTTTCCTTACATAACCATGAATATAAAACATACGCATTATTATATTACATACTACATTTATTTAACCCTAATCATCCATATTAGAAAACATACACAAGATGATAGATTTACATAGACTCACACATTATGCTATAATAACACTATTAACAGAAGAAGATTATTAGATGGTGCTAGTGGTGACATGTTCTTTTTTGGTCCTCATGTACTCTAAGAATGACTTCCCTTGATGCATGCGAGAGAAGTAATCGTTTAAAAACTTTTTCATACCAACCCTTCTGAACAACGGAGGATTTTCTGGGCTCGTAAGACTCATTGCAGGCCCAATTTCAGACTCAAGTTTCGCCAGGAAGAAAAAAGCCATGGAGATTCTTTCCTTGTCTGAATTCACTATTGCCCTATGTTCTGCACTTTTGTACACGCCATTGCTTATAATCTGCTCAACCATGTACACACATCTGTACTCTTAGAATGCATAAATTTAAGAGTTTGATTGATCCCACACCTGAAATATTTTATTTTCCAAAGTATTTTGTGGTTCAAACGTTTTGTGAATTATTTTTTCAAATGCTTCTAGTACACTAAATAGCTCAAAGCAAAATTGTATCATAAAATACGTGTTGGATATATTTAAAATGTACTTCAGAGTACTTGATGAATCTTAAGTTTAAATTTAAAAGTATGAAAATATTGACAAGATGATGATGAGAAATTGAATTAACCTCTAGGATGTCTCCAACATTGACAAGAAGGGCATTAGAGAGGAAGTTGACAGGAAGCCAGACGCCATTTTTCTTAACTTGAAGGCCACTCACTCCATTGACCTGGTTCAGGATAGTGATTACTGTAGAATCTGAATGAGCACCAAGTCCCATCACAAGCTCTGGGTTTGGGCATGGAGGATAATACGACATCCTCACGGATTGCATCCCATCTTCAAAATCATCCACCATCTCTCTCCCGTCCATTTTCAGAGCCTTCTCTAGCAATTCCAGCAGCGTCATTCCCAGGTTTTGCACTTTCACTATGTATAAATCCAAGATAGTCCTGCACACATTCAGATATATAATCAAGATCACAGTCTTGTTTGGTGTACAGTAATCATGATTAATATTTAATTTGGGCTGAATTAAATATCTAAATATTTGCTTTGTGAGAGAGAGAGAGAGAGAGAGAGAGAGGGTGAGGACCTGAGGGATAAAGGGAGCTCTGGGAAGAGATACGGCTTTCGTTTGTGAATGGGGTTGATGGTCATATAGAACCTATCACACCAATCTTGTTTCTGATCTTGTGATCTAATTACAGTTCCATAGCCTTCAATATCACCTGGTCTTATCTTATACTTCATCTTCTCTTGCAGGGGCAGCCTGAAGAATCCTTTGACCCCATTTCTAAGCTTCTCTAGCTCCTCCTCACTCACTCCATGGTTCACCAGCTACTCACATAAAAAAAAACATTATGAAAAAACAAGATCAAACAAGTCTCAAATGAAACAAAGAAAGATCATCGCAGAAGGAGCGTTGATTCTATAACACCTGAAAGATGCCCCAGTCTCTACAAGCTATGTGCAATTTCTGGAGCTCAGCCTCTGTGTGCTCTTCAGAGAGCAAGCGGTTCATGTCAAGAATGGGTATTGGTTCTGCATCAGTGAGGGTTTCAGTTTCAGAGAGCTGCTGATAAATATCTTCGCGAATGTAGCTTTGAGGAAGAGAGGGAAGAGGGTTCTTCACGAGCTCTTGGACGCTCAAAGAAGATGGATCACAGATTATCAGGTTTTCAGGCAAAGATAATGCCATGCTTCTTCTTCCCCCACACTGTACACTAAGGCACTATTGTTGGGGAGGCTAGGGGCTATAATATATACAACCAAATTAAACAGCAAACGAGTACCTCGCGTTCAATTTCAATGAACACTTACAAATCAAAAGTAGATCATAATCTATTTATCTTGAGATAGTCGTCGCAATAGAATATATATATTGTTCCTCAATGTTTGTTATAATCCATTTATATATATACATACACACCACACATATAAATATGTATACTTCTATTTTAATGTGTCCAAATCTCCCACATAGTACTTGTTATTTTCAGCCAATTTATTGCGTGCGGTATAAGTGAAGTGTTTTTACTAGCATCTTTAATGAATTAAAACGTGCTTAAAAGATTATTTGTTTATTTTTAGATGTCCATAGTTGGCCATTATTATAATTCCCTTGAGACTCATGTGGCATAATGAATTAAAGGACTTCAATTGCAGGTTATTCAGAGAGTGATCATGCGAATCATGATCAGTGATATGATTAAAAGATAATATAATGGAGGATGTCCAATAATTATGTGTGATTGGAGTGATTGGAACACGATCCTCATTAATTATTCAGCTTTCACTGATTCCTTTGATTCCTAATATTATTATTAATTATTAATTAACGCACTATTATATCCTTCTAATCGGCAACGTGAAGCATGCGCCCTGACGGTGCTAAAAATATACCCATTGAATTGACAATCTCACTACAGTTGCTGAGATTCCTCCATCCAAAATAGGGAAAAAAATAGAAATGTGAGTGTTAGGTGTTAGGATTAGAACATACACATGCAGCGGAAGAAACATTTTTTAAAGTTTTCTAATCCCTTTTTTGGATCTATCAAAGGTGTTTAGATAGAGTAGTTAGGATAATACCTCATTTTTGTAGTTCTTGAATTCGCAGTAGGTAATAATCTTTTAGCGGTTTTTGCAAATTCGATCTTTTGATTGCCTCCCTCTACTGGTATCCACGCGAACAATCCCCAACAATGGTAGCATACTAACGCCCTTGGTTTCACTCTCTCTCTAGGGTTTCAATGACTCACTCAACCAAATTCGAAAATGCTTATTACTCGTGAGTCCTCATATTTATAGAACTCATGGAGTGCATTATAATTCAAGATTAATCTTTTATTATTCTTGAAAATCCGAATTTGACAAAGATATAGAGATATTCAAGATTAATCTTAAAAATCCAAATCTCAAAAGATATTCAAGATTAATCTTTATTAATCTTGATATTCAAATTTTGAAATTCAAATTATGAAATTCGAATTTGGATTGATTTGATCGAATCATATCTATTAAATTAATCCAAATAATGAGCCAATCAATTTAAGTTATCTTTATAAATTAAATCCGAATATAAATTTTAGTTCTTTAATTTATCAAATAAATTAAAATTAAAATTAACATACATTAACATTATCTATATAATAATGTAATTTTGAATATATATATATACTATATAATTCGAAAAACTCTAGAATTAAAGCACATGTTGGACTTGTTCTTGCATATGATCTTGTAGGCCCACATGCTACCCAAATCATATGGGGATCCTACATCACGTCCCTTTTGTCACACGATGTCTCGGTCAATGATGAGACATTAATGATGTCATCCTCCTATTCCTGATTATTACTTTCTCGATCCTTGAGTAGTCTAATCTCATAAACGAAAACTCCTTTTCGTTACAGTATGACCATACATTTCTTAGACTGACTCATTAAGGGGCCAAGTAATATTTCTCAACTAATGTGAGGGATAAATCACATCTTGATCATTCATATTCCTCTACATGAAAGATCCCTAAACTCGATCATAACATTTATCATCACCGATCAAAGGTGAATTTTGGCTAAGTCAAAACTTAGCGACTCTCATGTAGGAATCCATATCAAAGGGCATGGTGATGTGATTACATATGAGATAGGCTAATTCATGCAACTTTTTCACAGCGGATTGGTCCAGCACCTTACACTCTTACAAGTGCCTATGACTTTGACTTGTATCTCTATACCTTATCAAAGTCATACTGGTCTTATTTTATCTTTGCTCCCACAAAGATAACCGACCAGGGACATTTAGGACAATCTTCATAATTTACCCATGGATGCAATTATCATAATAAACATGCAAAATCTATGATAATTAAATGGAGAAAATACATTAAAATAAATAATGTATGAGATATAATGATTGGCCCTAATGCACAATTTCCAACATTAGATGGTGGTGGTGGTTGAGGTGGCCGCTGCAGCCAAGGGCGGACCTACGTCCATCCCACCGGGTGCAGCCGCACCCCTGACTTTCAGAAAATTAGGTATATTTTAGTACTATATGATTTATTTTGCACCCACTCATTTGCTAATTTTGAACCCACTGAATTTTTACTCAAATTCTTCTCAAAATATATTCACAATAAATTAGTTTGCACCCCCTAAATTAGGGTTCTAGGTCCGTCGCTGGCCGCAGCGGTAGTTGTAGGAGTCGTGGTGGTATCACAAAACATGAAAAGTAGGGCCAACCTATTTAAGAGATGAGAAATGTGGGAGAACCTCACTTAATCTCCAATTGATGAATTTCATAATTGGATTAATTCGCCCTTTTGAGGTTGTGGAGTTTCATGTCCCTCAATAAAAATGAAAAATTTAGTTTTTTTAAAAAAAAGCACCAATTTATATAGATTTTGATATTAAAAAATTAGAAAAAATATATTCATGTTTATGCTATTGTGGTTTATTGTGATGGTGTTAGTTGTGCGCTTATAACAAATTACTTGCGCATGTGTGAGTAAATCTTAGCCTCATACACTTGATATATTTTTATGGGAAATTTACTGTTGAGTCCCACATAAGGGACTTATTTATCAAATGGTCCCAAGTTTTAAAATATTTATCAACTGGTCCCAGAGGTGTTGTCAATTTAGCTCATGGTGTTGTCAAGGGTTGTCACGTGACAACACCATGCGCTGCATTGACAACACCATGTGCTGTATTAACAACACCTCTGGGACCATTTGATAAATATTTTAAAACTTGGGACCATTTGATAAATAAGTACCTTATGTGGGACTGTACAGTAAATTTCCCTATTTTTATTTAGTTGAATTACAACAAGTAGATTTTAAAGTATTAATATAATATAAAAATAAGAGTTTATTATAAATAAATAATAAAAATACGTGATTGAACTTGATTGGAAGCAAGAAGCTATACGGATTCTTTTTAAATATATTCTTTAACCCTTTTTAACAAAAGTGATTTTAGTCTTGAAATTTTGCTTGAAAAATAGAAATATCTATCAAATATGTTTTTACTTACATGTATGGGATTTGAACCTTAAACTTCTATCAACAACTTGTTTCATTCTTAACGCATAAGCTAGTTTGTTCAAGTGATATGCATCATATATATATATATATATATATATATATTAATAACATGAGAGGAATAACAAGAGAGGACTATATTAAGATGTGATGAGTTTATTCAACCCATTAGATTTAGACGATTTAAATATGATCTTTTTAAACTAACAATTTTTAATAAAATCATTTTTAAAAATATGATAATTAAAAGATTAATTTTATTTTAAATTTTATACTCATTAAAATAAGTTGTTTGATAAAAATAATAGATCTGACTTGGGATCGTCCAGATCTAATGGGTTGGGGATTTGATCATTGATGAGCACCCTAACCTGGTTAAGAGCTTTAACAACAAATTAATTAATGAAATAATATTTATATAACATTTCTAAAATATTAATTACACTCATTAAGGCCTTGTTTGGTTCAAAGTAGAGGAGGGGAGGTGTGGTTAATTAAACGTAGGTGAGGGTAGGTTGAGTTTTGTTTGGTTCAAAGGGAAGTGAGGTAGGGGAGATATTTTAATAATTGTTATTTGGTTCAGAAGAGATGTGAGGAGAGCAAATTATTAGTTGACAGTTATACCCTTATTATTTTATTTATGTTTTTTCCTTTTGTTCATAACTTTATTTTAAAATAATCATTTTCTAGAATAATTGAATTACAAAACACATTACTTCACTTGTATATGATAAAATAATTTTATATAATATTTAAAAGATAATAATATCAATTTTAACATGTTATTTCATCTGTTATTGTATCAAAAACATTTTTCAATGACGGTGTATTTTACATGGTCAAGATGAGCAATAACACCCATTTCAAATGTTATAGGAGCAGCATATAATTTACATGAATTATGATGAACTAATCAGGCACAAATCACGGAACACAGGTTTATACAATAAAAGCATATGAACAAAATTAAAAGTGAAGATCACCAAAAAAAGTTGAAAGTGCAAGAAATTATAGACGCAAATGAACGTTTAAGCTAGAAGAAGTTCTATTCTAGGCCATCTCATTTGGATCCAAAAACATTTCCTCCTTTTGCCTCAAGCTGAGTAGACATATGTAATCAGTGAATCATCCGGTGCCTCATGAAGTCCAAAATCACCCTTTAATCAAAAGCCGATTTACATAATAGTACACGAATAAGTTTTGTCATCTACAATTTCATATTCATCATCTGATCCATCTGCTTCATTATTACAAGAAAAATAGTGACAGCATCATGAGGCTGCGGCAGCCAGAGGAGCAGGAGGCAATGACAACAGCGGAAGAAGAGGCGAAAGAGAGATGAAATCATAAAGGAGAAGAGTAGCTAAAAGAAAAAAAAAAGGTCTAAACGCGTAAACTTGGAATATTGAAAAGTTGGCAAGGGTAATGTAGTCAGGATGTGGTGTAATGTTTCTCGTCCCTCTAAAAACCCCCAATTTGGGGGGTTAGAGAGAGAAAAGGAGGGGTGAGGAAAATCGCAAAAACTGGCACCTCACCTACCCTTATTTTGCTCAACAAAACACACTTATCCCAATCACACTCCTAACCTACCCTACCCTCCCTTCTAAAAACCCCCAACCAAACAAAGCCTCAATCATTCAAATACAGACCTGTCTCTGTTTTGAATTTGGATAAAAAACGCAAACCTCTCTTGACTATTACTAGGATTTAGTTAATTAGTGGTAGCAATCAATGACGCCTAAACTGATAAACATTGTTTGCCAAAAAAATTTGGATCGAATAAAGTTGGTTTGACAAAGCTTAATTTGATTGGGTCTAAATTATTCAGATATAAAGCACGTTTTAATTTAATTTGGACGCAAAATTAATTAAATACCTAGTTTGCATTAAAAAAAAAGTATAGGCAGCTAAATAAATGAGTGAATCACATCGCCATAAAAACTCGGACAAAATGGATGGCACAGCATGATTCACTCAAAATGATTATGTTAAAATTTAATTGAAATCACGAGAGGTTTCATTTATTTAATTTAGGGTATTACCAAACCACTCCGGATTTGTGATTAATCCTCTTAAAGTCTTAATGTGCTAAAGGTTTTCGCCTTCCCAATAAGCATGCTTCCTAAAATTCAAAATTGTTTTATCCTCTTTTTAAAGGTAAAATTGCTTACCGTTTCAATTAATAGTTTGTTAGTTGCAATCTCGTCTTTTATTAACATATGTATAATTTTTTGATGGTTAAAGTATACTTTTAATCCTTTATATTTGTGTCAGGTTTCATTTTAGTCCTTTAAATTTAAAAAGTACACTTTTAGTCCCTCAAACTTAACGCCATTAATCTTTCCTAATGGAAATTGCTGACTCATCAAACTTAACGTTGTTATTTTAGATATTTTTTTTTATTTTACACAATTTAAAATATCAAATTTATTATATTATTAAATTATAATTAAAATGTGAGTATGCTTTGTCAATGTTTTATTGCACAGTTATCAATTAAATTTGATGAGTCAGCATTTTCCATTAAGAAAAACTAAAAGCGTTAAGTTTGAGGGACTGAAAGTGCACTTTTTAAACTTAAAAGACTAACATGAAACCTGACGCAAACATAAAGGACTAAAAGTATACTTTAGCCTTTTCTTATTAGTGCATACTTAGTTATTGTCCCACATATAAACAAAGAAATCAATCCAATAAATAAATTATTCAGAGTTTTTAGAGAGAGATAAGTATATCCCTTATACATTATAGTCATATTCTTATAAATTGGGGTACGTCTCTAAAAGAAAATAAAACCAAAAGTTGTCTGATGAATGGAAGGAAGTGCTATTTCTAACATGCGTCTATTTGCCTTACAAAAGAAAATAAAACCAAAAGTCATATTCTTGCAAATTGGTCTTTGTTTGCCTTTACTTGAAATTGGGTCTAGAGCGTTGCATGTTTCGAAAGAATGAGATTTCTTAAAAATTTAATAGCAAATATTACTAACAAGCACGTTAACATGCATGATCATTATTAATAACACTAACAAACGATGAATATAAACATACCTTACTAACATGCATCTATTTCAAACTTCCACATGTCCAAGGTATAACATATATAAGTACAGATTTAAATGTTCAAACATCACATAACTAAATCGAACATCATGGTAAACAATTACAAATAACCTTATGATGCATTTCTTGTTAATAACTTTCAATGCTTACACAACATTATAATGCATTTCTTGTTAATAACTTTCCATTAGTACGCATTATAACATATCAAACTCAATTTCTTCTTCACTTCCAACCAGGGTCCCTTAAGCTATAACTTTTTCTTTTTCAATTCTAATGCTTTGAAACTTAGTTTTTCATTTATACCCTATATAATTTTGCATTCTAAACACATTGAAAGCATAAAAAACATTAAATTTCACTTCATTCCCCAATTTCCAGTGCTGGCCAACACACTCCAGAAAGAAGGGGAAATGTGATTTTCATGATTTCTTTTCATAGGCTTGCATATTATTGATTCTAAACAACTTTCTAACTATTATTTAACTTGAAATAATTCTCCCATGCATTTTACAAAAATTGTACAGCAACTCCCCTAAGGTTTAAGCATCCAAAAATTTAAAACAACCACTATCTAACCATCATCAACAAACTTAACAAGACCACTAGAGTTGTATTTTAAAACTTACCTCTTCCAATTTTAGCTATTCCCACTTTCTTTCAGTAGGTGCTCTAGGTCTTGAACTTTTAACATCAAGAACACTAAATCAAGAGAAAATAATGAGATCGATTAGATGGAAGTTAGCGGTTGGAAACTTGGAGAACCGGAAGATTTCATGCCAAAATAGTACATTTCCCTTGATTTCCACTTGATTTTGGCCCTTCTCTTCCTCACCCACGTCTTCCCCCCCCCTCCTCTTGCTTGCCTGAAACTTATGGCCTCTTGGAGTGTTTTGAAATCTTTTAATAAGCTGGGACCAAGTGTTTAAGATATTTGGGCCCACTCTGGTGTATAAAAATAACATTCTACAAATAATTTGTACCAAATGGAAATAAACTTTTGAGAAATTTACAATCAGGTTCCAAATAGAAGAATTAATGAATAAAAGGTCCTAAAGATTCATAAAATTACTATAAGATCCCAGGAGTAACTGCCGAGGTTGTTATTAACAACCTTACCCGCCTTCATTAATAATCTCAGCAGCTACTCTTGGGACCTTATGGTAATTTTGTGAATCTTTGGGACCTTTTATTCATTAATTTTTTTTATTGGGACTTGATTGTAAATTTTCCTAAACTTTTCTTACTTTTGCCGTTTAAGTATGATAATGCCTTGTTTAGGCCTTTAAGCCCATAACTTTATATATTTTCTTTTCTTTAAAAATCCTATACTTGGTGACCAAGTAATTTTTCATTGGTAATATTTTTTGAGAATTCTCTGATCATTTGGTCGGTATATAACAATTAAAAATTTCCATTTTGGCAATTTCTTGCAATAAATATTTTTCTATGGTTTGTTGTTCTTTCCTTTTCGTTCAGGTAAACTGCTTCTAACTTAAACCTGGAATCATTTTTAGAAATTCACAAAATTCTTAAACTATTTTTCCCCATATCTTAAATAATTATTTGAGTCCTCTTAGTATTTTTAATAGTTATATTTGCTTAAATATTCCTTAATCAGTCAAATATTAAATAATTACTGTAAATTCAATTTGAGGTCATTTCTACTTCTTTAACCTCAATTCTTTCTCAAATACTGTTTGGAGGATTATTCTCTTCATTTATGTGCTTCTCGGGCAATTTTCTAATATTCTAATGAAAATAACCAAAATGCCCCTACTTATAGACTTCTCAATAATTACCCAATTTGTCACTACTCAAGATGGCAAGCACATGTCCTTCCTTAGAATTGTACTATTTTATTTGGCCTTTACGTAAACATTAATTATTCACTTGGCATTTATCTAAACATTAATTAATCATTTGGCCTTTATTCCGTGATACAGAGATTATGGATATTACATATTGATATCAAATATTATCAACAATACCAAAACGTAAGAACAAATTTATCATATTAAAACATTGGTTGAATCTCATGAAACTTATTGGGAGAGGATTTAGGTGTTGCAAGAAAATTGAAGAACATGTGAATAGATCCATATGATATATCATGAAGTACACTTAAACACAAATTGAATTGAAATGTGTGTGTATAGGTATCGTTTGCATGGAATTGAATTGCTGATTATAGAACTACATCATATTCCAAATATTTACACATATTGATCAGAAAAAAAACATATATAGCTAAGTGTTTGATAACAGATCAAATCAAAAAGGGAATATGCAGGCCACAAGATCAATGATATCATCAATCTTTCCTCCTCCATGTTCTTTCCCAGCCTTGCGAGATGCTCCTGAAAATGGGGTTTCTGCATGTTTGTTCTGGGAATTGCAACTTCTGCTGGGTTATACCTAATAAAGTCAGGGTCGAGTCCGTATCGCCGCAGAGCAACAGTCGCGTCCGATCCTATCGATCTACCTTGAGAGAAAAAGTTCTTCCTGCGTGCGCTTTCCCTTGTAGGATTATGGTTTTACCTGCTTTTTGAAGGTATCATAATATGAAAAAAATAAGGATATCTGCAAATTCCTTATTGCTATAGATTTTGAATGATTAAATTATTGGTTTAAATTAGTTTGCAAGAAAATTAACTAATTTTGAGAAGATATTGCTAGAATCCATATATCTTTTATTTTCTACCTCGTTTTAAATTTATTTTCTTATTCTAAGAATATATTGCCATAAACCACATAACTTTAATTTCCTATTTTTCGAATGTATGGCTATGCCTTTAATTTCTTATTTTTAGATTATAGGTCATAAGTCATATAACTTTTATTTTCTATTTTATTACATGGAAAGCCATATAATTTTAATTTCATATTTTTAAATTATACAATCATATGTCATATAATTTTTATCTTAATCTTATTTTTTATAGAAGCTGTATAATTTTTTTATTTCTTATTCTAAAATTATATGGCCAGTAATCATTTAGCTTTTAATTCCTATTTTAAAATTAAAATTATGTGGCCACAAGTTATATAAATTTTATTTCCTATTTTGATATTATAAACCAAAAGTCAAATATATATATATATATTATATCTTATTTAATAGCTACAATCTATATATAGCTTTAATATTGAAAAAGATTACTTCATGGTTTATTATTATTATTATTATTATTCATGTGATAAGCCTATTTATTGATATATTTACAATTTATTATGTTTTAGAGAAACTTTATTCTATTTTATGTGTTATTTAAAATATTTTATTATATGGCCAGCAACCTTAATATTTTATTAGATTGCCATATACTTAGGTTATACATGCTTTGCACATTATTTTGCTCTATTTGGATGTGGATGTAATGTTGTTAATTTGATGTTATCAGTCTTTAAATTGAACTTATGTCACCCTGATAAGGGCACTTGATAGCCATGGTCTCCCCACGTGAGAAGTTCCATTTGTGAATAACAATTGATGTTGAATGGCATTATGTCATCTTTAGATTGAGATGACGGTTCATTAAATTTATTTGTGTAATGTATGTAATTAGGGGTTATGGATTTGGTTGTTTCAGAAAGAGGGTTGTCTGATTGAGTTAGAATACAATGAATGGAGATTTGATGAGATGGCACATGACAATTGGTGGGACCTATAAGAAAAAAAAAGTACCGGACTTTTGCCTCCATTAACAACGGTGGCATTTTTGCTTCATTCAAAAAAGTCTATAGGTATTTTCGCTCCCATGAATGAAATGGTTAAAAAATATAGTTTTATTATGTAGCTACAATTATAAAAAAGAAATGGTTATTAGAACAATGCAAAAACTACAATAATTGCCCTTAGAAATGGGCAAAAAATATCATTATATAATCTAAATGAAAATAAGATTGTAGACATTTAATGCAGCATGGATATGGTTATTTAAATATCATAAAGAAATGGTTATTTAATGCAGCATGGATATGGTAGTTACAAGATTGTAGATATTTTATTTGTATAAATTAAAAGTGAAATAACACATAATTATCCAAGTATTAAATAAGCCAACTAAAATATTATATGTTCTCCTACATTTTAGGCTGTTAATGTTATAATTTAAATTTTAAATTGAAATGAAAAGGTTGCATTAAATTGGTAATGCCATGTGGCAAGCAGGGAGCATGTTGTAGTCTCTGCTTTTAGGTTGCTATAGATAATTAAGTAGTTTAATATAAAAATATAGTCTGTACATAATATTGTGTGTTTTGTTGGTTAGATTTTCATTCTCATATAAAATTAACATCTTCAATCTTATTTCCTACAAATATGGGAGCGTGTCACATCCATTTTTCCATGGGAAAATACAAGGGTGACAAAAATGCAATATGATGTGTGCTAGAACTAAACGGAAGTTGGAATGTATATTACCATTAGCTAAGTTTACATATAACAACAGTTATCATTCCTGTATACAGATGGCACCTTACGAGCTTTATATGGAAGAAAATGTAGGTCCTTTTTATGCTAGATAGAAATTAAAGAAAGAAATATCTATGGTCCATAAATAGTAGACCATACTGTTGCAAAGGTAGAGATGATAAAGAAAAAGCTATGAATAGAACAGAGTTGGCAAAGGAGTTATAAGGATAAGAGAAGACAACCTTTGGAATTTGAAGTTGGAGATCATGTCTTTCTCCGAGTATCTCCAACAATAGGAGTAGGTTGATCACTAAAGACAAAGAAGCTCAGTTCTAAGTATATGGGACCATTTCAAATACTAGACAGAGTTGGACTTGTAGCTTAACGTTTGACCTTACCCCAAATTTAAGTCTAATTCATAATGTCTTCAACATTTCCCAATTAAAGAAATATAATCCAGACCCAGCACATGTTATTGGACATGAGAATATTGCATTACAAGATAATTTATCATATGAAGTAGGGACAACTCACATTATTGATTAGAAGATAAAGTAGCTTAGAAACAAAAGCATCTTGATGGTTAAAGTTGTCTGAGAGGATTGACAACTAAAGAAGCTATATGAAAAATATAGGAAGACATGAAAGCCAGACACCCAAAGTTATTTATATAAGGTACGTAAATTTCAATGACGAAATTTATTTTAAGGGGGAGAAATGTAATATCCCTATTTTATATTACTAAAATGAAGGTCAAACAAGTAATGATATGTTGAATCAGGGCCTAGAGAATAAGAAAAAAAGAAATGAAGTGCAAAAGAACTAATATAATGAAAGTTAGAAAGGTTAATTAAGGATCAAAATGTTGTTTTGTAAATTTAAGGATCAAAAGAGCTAATATATTTTGAATGAACAGCATTAGTTCATTTTGAATGATCTGGTGCCTCATGAAGTCCAAAATCATCCTTTTTTTGTGACAAAAATCATCCTTTAATCAAAAGCCAATTTACATATTCATCATCTGATCCATATGCTTCACTACAAGAAAAATAGAGACAGCATCATGAGGCTGCGGTAGCTAGAGGAGCAGGAGACAATGACGACAACGGAAGAAGAGGCTAAAGAGAGATGGCATCGTGAAAAGAGAAGAGTGGCTAAAGGGAAAAAAAGGTCTCAATGGGTAAACTTGGAATATTGAAAAGTTGGCAAGGGTAATGTAGGATGTGGTGTATTGTTTCTCATCCCTCCAAAAACCCCCCAATATGGTGTAATCTTTCTTCCCAATTTGATAGACAATATTGCTTAACATATATTGACTACGTTTGTAACCAAAGTGACAACTTCTGTAATGATATTAATAACATCTATACTTGGTTATGTACGGATGCTATTATTCTGAGTTGGTTGACAATATTACTTAATATATCGAACATTTTTTAAACCCAGTAACAACTTTTGTTATAAGAAATTCATGCATTCTCTCTCACTCATGTCATTTTGCGTATTCACGGGACATTTAGGGATTTTTCTGAAAATATCAATAAACTAATAATGCATTACAAGTCTCATAAACCCATTTGCTCTCTTTAGAAACATAATTTGTTTCATTTTGAGATAAACAATGAGGAGAATCTTGTCCAACATTTATCTCAATTTTTCATCTATGTGCATTATGGTGGATCAATAAAAATTAAATATTGCATATTCAAACATTTAAGATGGAAAATATATGGCTCCTGACCAAAAGCCAATTTACTGGGTGGCTTAACTTTATAAGTACTGCGATATATTAAACCAAATATGTCAACACTAAAGTAAAAATCTTGTTCTCATAAGTATTGATCAAACTATATATAGAGGCTTTAATTAATTATTTATGGATCGTATAATATGGAAACTGTGCACTCATCCACATAATGATTTATTCAAATAATCTTTCAAACTTTAGGCTACAAGCTATTGGTAATCACACATGTAACCATCTTATAGATGCATCTATTGAATCTATTAAATACTTTTGTGGTTTACATGCTATTTGAATGGGCCCATATGAGTGCATTATATTTTGAAAAATGTTGAGATCCATTTCAAATCATAACAAATGATCTTCTCATGATCTATATTTTATTGAGAACAAGCATCACATAGTAATTTTTGAATAATATGATGACTATTTATAAAAAATCTTCTGACTCTTCAATAGATGTCAATACATAATCTTTGACAATATATTGCATCTTATATATGGCTCGAATGATCAAACAAGTCATGCCAACAATAAATCTGGCTAGATATGTAAACTTCTGATTTACTATAACAACTTTTCAATTTTCATAACATTGATTTAAAATCTCAATATGACATTTAACATGACATCCATTTTGGAAGATCAAAAGGTTTAACAATCTTCCCCTCATAAATAGAAATATATAAAAAAATTAGCTCATAATTGTATTTATACAAAATTAACTCATACTTGTATTCTAACAATTTGCCCTTCAAAGTATAAGTCATAAAACTATGTCTTTCATATTCAATATATTTCATGTCCAGAAAAGACAAGCATTACAAAAAAAAGGATGTATTAGTAGCGTTTATTTTATGTATTTGTAGCGGTTATAACTGCTACAATGACATGTTGTAGCGATTTGACAAACCACTGCAAAAGACACTGTGACAAATGATTTAGCAGCGGTTTAAAAGAATCACGGTGCACAAAGAATAAATGATACTAAGTTTGCAGCGGTTATACAATAACCGCTACAAATCCTCTACATAGCCGAATGAGGTACGAACATTTTGTAGTGAACCAAAACCGCTACTAATTTAGCCAAACACGATAGTGGAACATAACGTTTGCAGTGGTTTCAAAACCGCTGCTAATTAAAATAGTAATTCCCGTCCAAAAAATTTCATGAAAATTTTCACTCTAAAAATTTGCAGCAGTTTCATAACCGCTAAAAAATAGTAATTCCCTTTGACGAGTAAAAAATTTCCCTCTGAAAGTTTTGCAGCAATTTTTTCAGCCACGACTAATTTGAAATAGTTGTTCGCGCCTTTTTATTTGTAGTGATCTTGAACCTCTACTAAAGGTCATTTACAGGACAAAAAAATAAAAAAAGGTAGACGTGTTTAAGAAATTTTAAACAGTTGCAGCGTTATAGAACCGCTACTAAATATTATGAAATTTTAAAAAAATCTGTAGAAAAGTTACAAAATAGATTTGTAATTTATATAAAAAAATGAGTTACAAAAATTAAAATAAGGAAAAAACAAAAACAAAAATATTTTAAATATTGCATATATTATATTGAGTTAAAAAATACTTATATGAAAACAAATTATACCAAAAGAAAAAAATTAACCACAAATAAAAAAGAATACCGAAATTAAACATTAAGAAAAAACTAAAAGAATAAAATACAAAACCAAAATTTTAAAAAGATTAATAAAATAAAGACAGAATTAAACTAAAGGAAAATTAACCAAGCAAAAGTACTAAACCAGGAAAAGATGAGCAAACGGCATGCCAACGTTACAAGGCCAGAGATGAAAAACGTTTGGGGAGGGGAAGGGTATTTATATTAGCAGCGGTTTAGGTCACGTAATTTTGCAGCGGTTCGCTTTAGCAGTAGTTTACGCCATGTAATTTTGCAGCGGTTTATAGTGGCAGTGGTTATATCTACAGCGTTTTAGGTGACTGTGTTTGCAGCGATTTATGCAGATTTGCAACGTTTGGAAACCGTTGCAAATACGTTCAACATTAAAAAATAAAAAATTACGTACCTGATTTATTTATTCATCTTCATCAGCTTTAACAAGGGGTAAATCTTCATCTCCTACGGGAAAGAAGTTTTGAAAATTAGTATGCTGGAATGGCTCCACCTCATGTGTCAACTGTTCATTACTATCAATTCACATATATGATCCCAGCTTATCAGTGGTTATTCCACGAGCAGTTGTCGTATTTGCCCAGGAGCACTTGAATAGCGTAACGGTGAATTGATCCTGATAATTCAGTTCATTGATGTCATCTAGTTTTCCATAGTCGGGGAAACCTTCGAAATGTATGTCACCATCAATGGAACTCACATAACTTCTTGTACCGAATGTCCCAGGAATCCCGTAATTTTGGGTGAAAGAACCTTGATCGCGTGAAACTGTACAGAACTTGAAGCTGTTGATGTTGTATGTGGTAAACCTTCTCGCATATTGGAGTGAGCCAATGGTAAGATTTGTCAAATCAATTGGGTGGGGGTTATTGTCATTGCGCATTCGACGTGTAAACCAACTTGGGAATTCTCTATGCACCCTTTTATCAACCTTAATGGACATCTATGCCCTGATACGTAGTTGAAGCTTAACATAACTTCTGAACTCTCTGACATAATTAATAATATATTAAATTAATAAGATAATAGGTTGGTACTGATACTCATTGAATGAAAGGATCTACTTGACTGCAGTAGATGAGTACATGTCGATGTGCCTGTAGTATTGATGTCCTCCAACTGATCTTCCAACTGGAGGGAACAAACTGGTGATTGAGCTTTAATTGTATTAGTTTTCTTCTTAAATTTCCAGAGTCTTAGAGTCAATTTTGGCCCATATATGACCTTTTTGTGCTTAAGTTGAGATTATGAGTTGTTGATTTGGATTAATGCAATTTTGGGTTCATATGCTATGAATAGTGATGCTATTGTGCCTAAATTCCATCATGAGCAAATGATACTGCCAAAGTTTTGTTATTTCATTTCAGGAATTCTGTGCATAAGGCAAGGGAA
>JANTPZ010105858.1:0-28926 GCA_025593235.1 Vachellia pachyceras
TATGAATTATTTTAAAATATAAATTCTAAATCAAATTAAATATGCGGAAATTACAGAAAACAATCTGAAAATTATAAAATTTTGAATTAAGTTTTTTCTATAAAATAAGTTGTGAATTGCTTATCAAAAGTAATCAATACTTGTTAAGAGTAGGAAACAAATCTAATTTGAGATTTTATAAATTTCATTTTCTATCATTCTACCAAATATCTAGAAACGAAATACTTGACCTTTAGAAGTAGATTCACTTCTTGGAACAAGAGTCAACAGTTTCACTGACTTCAAGTCAACAGTTCACTTCTTGGAACAATGGGCTGGGTCCTTATAATGAGGCGAATTGAGATTCAAATATCCACTAAGAGAGACATTCAGGACATTATTTTATAACATTATCTTCAACATGAGGATAAATATAGCAACAAATTGTTCTTAAAAATATCAGTTTCATATGTTCATCGCTTCAATGCAACTCATACAACCCACGTTTCACAACCCCATTTGTTTCATCACCCTCCAAACCTTCCTTAATCACAGAAAGAAAGAAGAGCTTAATATGGTTGCTTGGAACGCACGTAGCACAATGAGTCTAAGCTGTCTTACCTGCAACCAGGTTCTTTAGAAGACAGATTCCTATAGGGAGTATTTCTCAGAAAAGCCCAACATTAAGAAAGTGCGTTGTACGCCGGTGGAGAGAACGTGGTCGGGGCATATTGCTCGGGAAGATCAAGAGCGAAAAGAAGGACCTTTGATGAGGATCAAGAGAGAACATCGCCGTACTTTGAGCACGGGATCTGCTGTTCTTCTGGGCAGCGTTGAACCGAGGCTAGTGAGGAGCCCCGGGATGAGAAGAGACTGGAGTTTTGGGGATTTGTCAGGCAAGAATGAGGAGGGAGTCATGAGCCCCTAAATTGATGAAGCGTCTATAAAAGCATTAAGAATGATTCATATCTTTCTTCTTTGGCCATTTCATTCGTTTGTATAATTTGATTCATTGATGCTGATGGGAGATTAGTAGATTACTTGAAAAATGTAATATTCAAGGGGATGGGGCGGTTTGTACATTGTAAAGGGGTGTTTCAAGAACTCGATACAAATTTATCAAGCTTCCTTTTTTACATCACTGAATATGATTCATGATCTTTAAGCTTCCATCGGGTAGGGGAAGGGATAGATGAATGCGGTTAATGCAACTTCAAGGTAACTTCAAACATATCTGTTTACCACTCAAGGGCAGTCTAATAAACGTTATGAACCTTGGCAAAATTCAAGAATTTAACATATAGTACAATCAGTGGCAATGAGATATTATATATCTTAATGCAGCATTCTTTTACATCATATAATGTCTATCATACAATAAAAGACCACTGGGAAGAGTGAGTCTTTTTGGGAAAGGGGAAAAATACTAGGTTTTCTTTTTTCTAGCTTCTGCTTTCCAATCTCTTCGACTCAGTACAGTTCTGGGAGTTTCATTGTTAACAACACCAGGAGATCCAAACTGGATTTCCCTTTCCTGCGTCAGCTCTGCCTTCCCAGAGGCTAAGCGTGCTGCTTTAGATTCACTGGTTAGTTTTGAAATATGATCACTAGATCCATTCGGTGTCACTTCTTCACGCTTAGGAGGGTGAGCCCGTCTTGCATCCCTTTTCCAATCTCTATTGCAATATACGCGAGTCATAAAAATGTGGTTGCCATTTGATTGTGGTTCTTCTTGAGGTGTTATGGGTGTAATGTCTCTTACCGCTGAAGACTTCTTGGTTTCAGCTTCAAGACGCTTACGGGCTCTGTATCTACGTTGACGCTCTCGATTCTTTAGGCGTCGAGTCAGGATGTCACTACGGCCTTTAATATGTGCTCTTTGATCAGTAGGCTTCATCATAGGATTATCTTGTGTCGCAGCACCACTCACAGTTTGCTTGTTTTCCATTTTCAGCATAGGGTTAGCATCTGCAGACAGTTAAGAAGTTGGAAACACGTTATTAGAGCCAAATGAGGTAGAGATAACTAATAAATTTCTTTGGACCTGATTATTGTTTGAACATGACAATTAAAAAATGCAGTATTTGGAGAATTAAGCATGACAAAAGATGTCATCATCTGCAATGATAAGATGATATGATCAAACTAAAACTATACCCATCAATACCAAGCAATTAATATCCTTAAACAAAAAAAAAAAAATCTTTCCCTGTCGAGAGCTTCCCTTCAAAATTGTCAAGTGGAATCAAATGACTTTAAAGCGTCAATCCGTGAACTTCTGCTTTTCAGAGGAGTTGAAATATAAAGAAACAAAGAAGAAATGCTACTTATTAAAAAAGAAGAAATGGTGCTAGCAGAAAGAGAGAGAAGGGAGAAGTTATTAAGTTGAAAACTGTAAATATTTCAACCTTAGACCCTAAACATCTTATTTATCCAAATAGATCTGGGCAGCAAGGGCAATGATACAACAAATTTCAGGATATTCCATGGCAACTCCCGGGACTCACAATCTCATGCACTTCAGACAAGTTCATTCATTGATGGCTCACTCAATCATATTTGGTGATCAGTCAACACTCCTCTGCCTCTTTCTCTCGTTAATTACTTTTTTTAATCAACTCAATCAATTATTCTTGAACTTGATCATCCAACTCTCTCCCATAAAGTGGATCATGGAATTTTCATTTGCCCATCTTGCAATCATTGGTTTACAACTCAAAAGGGAAGCAGGGTGAAACATTGCAGCAATCCAGGCTACTAGTAAACCCTCTGAGCAGGACAGCTTCTAGAACTCTTACATGGCAGCAACCTCATCAACATCCCTCAGGTTCCTCTCCCAAGGATAGCCCTCAAGAGTTTTTTTCTTTTTTGATACATCTCTCTATTGTCTGCTATACGAAACTCAATAACAAGGCTTCTTAAGCTCTTAAATCCACTGCTCTTCAGTGGCAATTCAGTTTTATCCCACAAGTGAAGCCTCCCACTTTTTTGGAGGCATTACTGTTGGCATGATTCAAAAGAATAATTGCTACTACTCGTATCAGCAAAAGTGTGCGCGCATGCACACACAGAGAAGGTAAAATTTGTCAAGATCAAGATGTTCAATCGAGACAGCTAATCCAAAGCCCTAATAAAGGAGAAGGATTGTATTAGGCTCTTGATTGTCAATGTAAAATTCTGTATAAGGATAAAGATGTTCAGTTTTGCACGCTAAAACAGTTAAGAGCTTGTTTGGAAGTCCGTTTAAGAATAGCTTTTACAGATCCCAAGATAAAACCTAAATTTTAGAGAATAGCTTTTTTGAATTCCGAGGCAAGACCTAGGTTTCAAAACCTAGGTTTTGAAAGATTGTGTTTGGGAAGTTATTGGCTTTTACGAAAATCGAGGCAAAAAGTAGATAGGAAAGAAAAAAAGTAGGAAAGAGAAAATTTATTAGGAGAGAGGGTGTGATTTGATAAGAAAATAAATTTTTCAAAACCTAGATTTCAAACTAATGTTTTGTATCTAAAATAATTTTTCTGAAAATTTTTTATACTTGAACAAAACCTAGGTTTTGCATAGAGGTTCCAAACAAGCCCTAAGTATGGCGGTTATTAAGGCAAGTGATACTGCAAATTACAGAACATGCACATCAAATATCTCAATCACCTATTCTTCTAATTCCTTAGTTCTAATTCACTGTTCAGATCACTCAATTCTACACACATCACAAATATTCTTTAACTGATCAACTTCTTGTTCCTTTCTCGCCCTCATAAGTCCTGATCATCCAACAATTCAAATAAGTGAAATCTCCTTTATTTGACAACATAACCAGATCTAAATTAGGAAATACACAGCATATGAAAAGACCATAAATTAGTATGCAAACTATTGTATCAAGTAGAGTGGCATTACTTGTGAGAAATACTTATAAAGTTGCCTCAGTTCATGCATTCATGCCCTAATATTGGCTATATGCGATCCATACGGCACAATTTGTAATGCTCCAGTGATCCACCCGATCAAATAGGGTTATTATTAGGCAACACCGTATTTGATGACGTAGACAACGATTAACACCATCAAAGACGAGTATTTGAAGCCTCGCTTATCAAGTGATCCATAAAAACGCATACATTATAATGCGGGAGTATGCGAAAGCATCGGTAATATGGGATAGCCATCACCACCTCGAATCCCCACCCCACTGATTCCAAGGCATTACAAAAGAAAGATTCAGCTCCAAATGCATATGATTCATCTAGTTTTTAAGGCCACTTGAATCAATCAATTGCTAAACTAAAAAGCCGCAACACAATGCCTTTGCAAGAGAAAGGAGCAGAGAACGAAAAAGGAACTTCCCAGAGAACAAGCATATAGAATTCAACAGACAAGGACTAAAAAGGTTGCAATAAAACTGTAGAAACCGGAAAGAGAACGGTTACTGACAGGGGATTTCCCGTCCGGTAATCACAGAAAGACAAGCAAAGCTATGAATAGATATTTCAAGGTAAACTGAGATGAATTTGATACTACAGGTGCGAGTGAAAATAGCAAGCAGAGCTGTCGCGTTACCTTCCGAGCGCAGATCTTGTACTTGGTCTTTGAGATTCTTACACACCCAGAGCGACACGAAGCTCTTACATGCCAACTAAGAGAAGGTACTTATGTGGGTTGGTGAGAACAAACCATGGGAATCGATAAATGAAACACTACGTCAAAAATTAAAAGTCTTACTAAAATTCATCCACGGGGTGGTGGCCCAGTTGGCTAGCGCGTAGGTCTCATAGCTTCTTGAGTGATCCTGAGGTCGAGAGTTCGAGCCTCTCTCACCCCAATTGCATTTTTCTGTACACCATTACATCAAAATAATTATTTTCAGGGCCTGTTTGGCAAATTGCCATAAGCCACTTATAAGTATTTATTCACATAAGTCGAGGCAAATATATGGAGGAGATTGTCTCATTTTACTGAAAATCACTGTTAAACGTACTTATAAAAATAAGCTCCACCTTCCCAAACAGGGCCATGGTATTTTATTCGACTATGAAGGGGGAGCTAGCAAACACACAATCCTAGGGAAATAATTAATACCTCATTTTTACGCAGAATTGATTTTGATGGAAATGAATATGGAGATGGATATGAGATTTAAAATTACATTTGGTATGTCATGGAAATAAAGATGGAACCATATCTTTTTTTATGAGTGTTGATTTTTTTTATGAAATGTAACAAAAAAGACTATTTTGCATAAGGGGGATATTTTGGTCCAAAAAAATTGGACTCCATGAAACCCAAATGAATTCCATAGGTTTGGGTATGGAATTAAAATTGGATATTTAGGTGTAATTGAATTCCACATGGAATTGTAATTCTATCATACCAAACATGCCAACATCATAGAATTCAATTCTAATTCCATTTCCACCATCTCATTTCTACCTTACCAAACAAACGAGGCATAATATGCCACAAACAAGGGCACTTACATCACATGTCTTATCAAGAACTCGGGTATTATTCCTTTTCTTGCCTTGGCGAAACTGTTGGGGAATCTTGATTTGACTGGTATTAACCTGCATAGCAGCTGAGAAATCAAGTCACACACACTCAGTGACGGAGCCAGACCCACGTCAGTGGAGGCAATTTTTTTTTAAGCAAATGATAATAAATTTACTAGTATAGATAATTTGAGTGGGTTCAAATCTTAAATATTAATAGTACATAATAAAAATTTTATAGTTATTTACACGTAAGAAAAAAATCTCAGTGGGGGCATTTATCCACACTGAGATTGCTGTGGCTCCACCACTGCACACACTCTTCTATGTATATATTTGCTCTCTCAGGTCTCCCCTCTTTCAACTAGTCGTTCTGTGAAACTCAGTGTACGTCCTCAAGTACGCAGTTCAGTTTTTTTACCATTGCCTCTCTAATTCTTTTCTGACTCCTCGATCGCTCTTCAAACCATCGTCACATGCAGAGGGCCTTGCAGATTTGTTTGTGTGTATCTTCATGCAAGTTTGAGAACTTGTGGAACCGAAACAAACAAGTTTCCTAATGCTAGTCCATGTTTTCAAACATTCAAGGAGCACAAGAAATTCTCCAAATTAAAGGCTTATATATATATACATATATAAGTGAGGAGCAAGAGTAGTAGTAGTAGTTCATTTTGTCTAAACTTCAAAATTTACATTCTAAGTTGTAATCTTCATCATATATCAGCACAGAATTAACAAGCGATGTGTCATGCATAAACTAACAAACCCATTGCCTATAACTAGCTAGCTTTTGATATGTTATTAAGGTATGATTGACTTCTAATACTGCTGATGATTCTCCCTCATTAATTATATGAAGAAAAATGTCAGAAGTGGTGTCACAGCAAGGGGATATTCAGATGGATATATATATATATATGAAGTCTCATCTTTCACTTGTATGTATATTTGCTCTTCTTTTATATATATATATATATATATATAATTTCTGAAAAGTATTATATGTACTCCAAGCCCTCCTGCATATTTGCATTAGCATGTTTTTTTTCACTCGGCCATAAAATTCCTAACTGATTAACCAAACTACTCTATTAGCTAGCTAGTGACTTTTATTTAGGATGATATTCATATTTTTACTAGAAATAACAAATTCTAACTAAGTTTCATTAATTTGTGTAAAATTGTGTTATTAGGTGCTTATAATAAGAATTGGAGGGAGTATATAATAATTTGAGGTGTGACTCAAATCTATTAAATGTTGAATTAAATTAAAGAATTTACCATGCTCTATTATCACCGAGCCATGGGTTGAAAGGATTTCATGGTTTATTATTTGCAGCTTATCATACAACTTCTCTGTCCTACACTTCCACTTATTCCAAATATCTATGCCCTCGACTCTCTAATGAATAATAATAATAATAATCCATAAATTATAAAATAACATGATTTATTTCTTAAATTTCATGCACCACTGAAAAATCTTCCTTGTTAACATTTATACAGAACAACATGTATGTATGCATGCATGCATGCTGAGAATGTTGAAGATATGACTACAAGTAATTAGCAAACATATAATAGGTTATGTTCCCTTATATGTAGATATTCTAAATAGGTAAATTTAGTTTTTATATTTATTATTTTTTAATAAAAGGTTTTCAAATTTGAAAGAAATTAAAGATGAACCTTGAGTGAGGTTTTGAAGTTTAATAATGCATATGATAGGGCAGCTACATTTACTAAATTCACAAACTATTTTATTTAAATGTTTGTATTAGCTCATCCATCAATTACTGAAAATGACCAATATGTAGACTTCCTCCCTAGGCTAGCTTGTTCCCCTCCATTGATTAATATTAAAAAATTAAAACATATTATATACATAATTTCTTTCTTCAATTCGACTTAAATTCAACATACATATTTTTCATTATTTTTAAGCTATATACACATCTCCCTTCAAACATAAAGAGGCCCCGTTTGACTGAGCTTCTAGGGAGTCCAAACACACATTCAACAATATTTTTCTTAAAATGAGATAATCTCTTTAACATATTTACCTTAACTTACGTAAAAATATTTCTCTATCGCATTCTCAAACGGACCCAGAAACAGACTGATATTCTTTTTAAAAAATTTCTGAATTATCAATCTCATTCGATATCACAAAAGGAAAGATTTTTTTAATAAATTTTAGGACACATTTGTAATTAATATTTCTATTGCACATATTATTTTTAAAATAAAATATTGCAACGTGATTAAGATTTATACGTGTTTTAAAGATAGAAGGGATGCATTTATAATTAAAGTGAAATAGAGAAGAGGTCTAAGTAATTTCTTCTTATTGAGCATATGCATCATGTTATTAAATATATAATCATGTTTAAGATGTTACCCATCATTAGTTATGGGCACATCTCATACTCAGAACGGGAAGCTTTGGTTTTGGAATTTTATGTGATGCATGCATGGCATGATGTCATGGGACCCAACGCAGCACTTTAGTTAATTGTGGCCACTGGTTTTGGAACAGAAGAGCCAATAAAAGTAGAATAAAATAGGCGAATATTTGGACTTTGGAGATATGGATTAGGCAAAGCAACTAGACCTCGTAGCCTCTATTCATTTATATATTTAGTCCTTCAACTTGGCAACTTGCATCATCATCATATCATCATCATCATCATCATCATATTTAGTCCTTCAAGTCGCTTTCCTCAGACTTATCTTTCCTTATTGCTCTTCAGTCTTCACTTGCTTTTGCCTCTCCTCCTCCAATCTCTGGCCTCCATTTAAAGCTCTACCTCCCTTTCATTTCAATCCTTTGATCAAATCCTCCATTCATGTGTGTGTGTACACGCACACATGCATATTCCAACACAAAAGGGCCTCCTTCCTCGTCGGATCTTACAGGACTCTTCGCCATCCCACCCTTACTTTTCCAAGGAATTTCCCACTTCTTATCCTGCTGCTCCTTTTCTGCTAATGATGAATTTATTCGGTGCTTGTTTGGAGTTCCTCCGACGGTGCACACAAGATGAGACAAAACTATCTCGAAATCCGTAAAAACCATCTTGAAATCCGCAAAACTATCTAGAAATCCATAAACTCATTTCTCCCAATGAAATTCCTAAACACATACTCATTTGCATAAAGTCGGTTTTGATAAGTAATAGAAGCTATTTTTTCAATTTGATTTACAGTTTATAAGAAGAGTTTTATATATCTCAACCTAAGTGAATATGTTTTTTCAATGTTGCGGCAAATAAGGCCATAATCCATGTGTTTGTGTATTATCCAAGAATAATTTTGCCATACACCAATATCCCACAAGAGAAAGAAGAAAGGAAACTAACAATGATCACTCTTATAGCTTGTGTATACCCCCCACTTTAAATAATCAAATAACCGAGATGGTTTTAATGGCTTAAGCATGAAGTTTTGAATTCAAGTAGCTATAAAAATAAGAAAAAAAAGAGAGGATGTTTTTAAGTGAGAAGTACCTCTAATTTAACTTGAAATACTCAAATAAATGACTCGACCAAATCGTTGTTATCAATGTAAAAAGTGTATGTATTCTTAAATATGGACCCGTGTGTACATCGATTGTCTTCTTCGGTAGTCCTGGCCGGTCGAAACTGTATTATATTCTGAGGTTTCTTGTACGAGGCAGAGAACCTTTTCAAGCAAGACACGATTCTGATGAGGTTCATGAACTTAATTTGGCTTCTGCCTTGTATTTTAGCTGCAACTTCAACGCAAGCTGCTCATTTCACTCAACGCATCATTTCATAGCAAGTGTTCATTATGTTGACTCCATCGTGCTGTATGCTACCTCCGATTTTTAATGTAAGAGTTAGTTAACTTTTATTATAAAGATTAATGAAGTTAAATGTTCTACTTAAAATATATATTTATCTATATAATTAAATTCTATATTAGTTACGAGTCAATTAAATTATTTTGGGGGGAAAATGATAAATATAAATATTTTTAAATGGTGTATTTAGCTGTTTTAATTCCTCAAATAAAAGTCAAATAACTTTTACATTAAAGAGCGGAGGTAGTGTACATATAAATATAGGCTCAAATATATTGTTATCAATTCCTTCTCGAGAACTATTGGATGGCAAGCAAGAAACTCCTCCACTTTATTAATATATCGTATTCGATTTTTAATATAAGAATCAGTTGATTTTTTTGAGAATATTAAAGAAACTAGTTAACTAATATATTTATTATTTTTCTCTAAATTAATTTACATGTATTCTAAACTGATATATAATCTAATGATATAAATAAATATCTTAAAATATATTTTATAATTAAATAATTTATTTATCTTTTTAATCTCTTTAAAAAAAGACCTATACAAGTCAAGAGTTAGTTATAAATATATATATTGCCAGTAGTTATAGATATATATAGAGAGAGCAGTGATGAGTTAGTTATAGTTATATACAGGGAAGGGAACTGAATGCTATAGTGCTTGTTTGGGAACACTGTTTCCCAAACGGTGCACACATTCCCATATAAAACCATCTTGAAATCTGTAAAAATCATCTTGAAATCTGTAAAAACCATCTTGAAATTCATTACAACCATATCAAAATCTATAAAACTATCTTAAAATCCGTAAAATACCTCGAAATCTATAAACTCATTTCTTCCAACGGACTTCCCAAACACACACATACATGTACATAGATAAGTGGCACCGCCCCATCCATTGCCTTTATCAGATTATGTGTGTATTTGGGAATCTGGAGGGAGAAAGGACTTTACAGTTTTCGAGAAGAATTTATAGAATCCAAGAAAAATTTAAGATTTCGAGATACTTTTTATCTTAACTTACGTACATCGGGAAAAGATTTTTTAAATATACACTATATACTTGATCTCACAAGTCCGATGCTATAAATAAACACACATGCAAATAAATAAAAAGCTCCCACCTTATCCCCCCTATAAGTTGAGGACCCTCCACTCCAACCTGGAAGCTCAAGAACCAAACAAGAAGAGGTTGACAGTATCAGGATCTATGAATAGTGACAACTTTGGCCCTAATGAACACCTATCATAGCTGTGTTTGGTAAGCCCGTTTTGCGAACGGGTGCTCTTACCGAGACAAAATTTCTATCATATAAACTACCTCGGAATCTGTGTCCGTTTTATCAACGGACTATCCAAACACATCCCATGATGTAGGGAGACCTCCTTTTGCCATGTCGACAAAAAGTTAAAGATATGCTGCAGCCTGGAATTTGGAACCCTCCTCAGACAGTCTTACAAAAATGGATATAATACCTTTTTTAATTAAGGGCTGGAATCTAGAGTTTGCTTGTAATTTGTTTATGTTCTCCCATATTTCCTCTATTTATATAACTCAAATCTTATGAGACTTCAACTCAATTCCATAATTTTCAAACATTTGCTTGTAATTTGTTTGTGTTCTCTTATGTTTCCTCTATTTATATATTCATACACGTGTGCATATTCCAAGTGGCTGGAAGTGGCCCTTGTTATTATTATTATTACGTGTGACTCAACAATGACCACTGACTACACCATGAATGAGGGGCCTATGATTGTGAACGGACGGTGGAGATGCCTAAGTTCTGATGGTACAGTTTTTCTGATCAATGGGGGACTCTTTTGGCTTAAGTGAGGCATATTGGGGTTTTAACCTCAAGCTGCAAAAGGAAGCAAGCAACCCCAAGATCAAACTTGATACAAATTTCATGGCGTCACTTTCATCTTTCAGCTTCCCTATTAATTCCATGATTATTGTTCATTGCAACACAGGATTAAATATGCCAAAAGATTTTTGTGATGTGGAATGTTTTTTTTTATCTAAACACAGTTAAACACAAATCCTATTTGAAATGTTTTCAGATATTAAAACATATACTTATCTTTTAACAGGAATTCAAACATTGATTTATAAAGAGTCAATCCTTCCGTTAGACCTAACCCCTACTGATAATTTGTAAATTGTTAAAGGTGCTCTTTTTTAAGTGTTATCGTATTAACCATTGATTTCTTTTTCAATTTAAGGAGCATTTGTTGATCCAAGATTACGGGATTGAACCTGTAGCCTCACGAATTGAGCTTTTATAATACTAGACTACATGGCATCGGTTGTTTACTTTTTTTCAATTTAAATGAGTGTGAACATTCTGATGTTGGAAAAGGATTGAATCTGCCTTTTCTATTCACAGAAAAGCTTTAGCTTCAAGTTCATTAACTATATTTGTTTACTTTCATTGTTTTGACAGTTGTTACTATCCTCTATACAAGGTGTAATTATAATTTTGCCTTTCGTTTTCACAAATCACATTCATTTTTTAAGGTGACATACCTATATATAGTAATTAAGGATCGTCCAATGTTGACACCAGAAAGACGAATCGGTTATGTTAGTTGAGCATGCTATATGTTTGCTTGACATTCTTCCCTTGGAAGGAAATACAAAAAGAATGGAACACACACACATATATATATAGTTTGAGTAAACTATTTGTGGTTGTTGCATTTGGTTTTTCAGATTAGAGGCAGTGTCTTTTACATAATTTTTTTAAAAAAACTTCTGCATTACATCAAATATTATTATTCTTAATCTTTCCACTTTGATGGAAAAAAAAACTTTGTGCTGTAGCCAGCATCGATTCCTATATGGCATTGCATTATTATTGCCCAAACCCTAGCTAGCAAATAGCTTTTTCTTCGTTGTTGGCAACATAAAAAAACCTTTTTCTTGGTTGGTAAAAAAAAAAAAGCTTTTTCTTGGGATATGAGAGGAAGAAAAATGTCCCAATTCGATGGAAGAGACAAAAAGCATTGATTCTTCTGACCATATCTTTGCACTTATGACCCTGTAAAAAGAGATTGAGCAAATGAGTTCCTCCTTTCATCTTTTTTTTTATTCTTAAACTATAGACCAGATACTTATCCACTATGAGCTACATATCTAAAAAGTGTTAAATAATATTAATTCTATATTAAAATTTAATAATCTTCTGATTTTATATTAATTTAATATTCACTCTAATATAAGAAGGTATCATTATTGCACAATAAATGAAAGACAAAATTTTCTATTCACCTTAAAAAAATTGAGGGATGTACTAAAAACTTCACTTTCCTTCTGCAAATGGGGTTAATTGGATTTTTTTTAATGAAAATTAGATAACATTAACTGAATAGGAGAGTTCAAAAAGGAGACTAAATCTCCTAAGTTCTATCATCACCGCCCTCACATCAAGAGGCGGTTGAGAAAAAACAAAGAAATTTCCACTAATATCATACGCTAGTTTAATTAGACTATCTGCAACATTATTTTCTTTTCTAGGAACATGATTCACTAATACTTGCTAATCTTTACAAAGAAGAGACCTGGCTCCATTCACAATATTCTGAAGGGGTGTTGTATTGTACATCCCCGGGGTTAATTGGATTTTATGATTGATCATATTTCTTAAGACATGTAAATGATGGTTAAGAAGGATTGAAGTGAGCAAGCAAAAAGGAAGGAGGAGGGGAAGGAAAAGGAAGTACGTAGAGAGAGGGAGGGAGGATCATATTGACAAGAGGGTTAAACTTGAAACACATCAACAACCAGAAGTCAACATTTCCTGTACACACGCATTGACTGAAATGCCCTCAAGCTGCTGGTGGAACAAACTATAGCCAACAACGTCCGTTCCAATTTTTTGTTTTTTTTTAACAACAAACAAGTGGGCCTTTGGCCCACACTCGGAACCCCCGGTATCCGGCGCCTTTTCCTGAGTCCCTGGCCTTTTTTCAACTGGACCAGGTAACCCGGGGCAACCGATTAATCCGGAGCGAGGAATACACGTGGCGCACCCCTGTAAGGTGCTTTGCACCAAGGGTGGGTTACCTCTACCTCCGAGCGTTGCTTCTAGGGATCGAACACTCGACCCCTGGGGTGGTGACAGCCGCGCTGACCACTGCACCACGACGCCCGTGGGTAACGTTCGTTCCAATTTTACAACACACAGAACTCGTCAGAATCAATCACGGGCATTACAGTCAAATCCACCACCCCAAAAACAAAAGGATAGCTTGGTGATTTACATATATAAATTAAGATTAACTTTGAAAGGTTCTCCCAAAATTAAACCCACAGAAATTCAATTTAAACAAATCTTCTGCATAAAAATTCTTTTCGCTTTTACTTTTTTTTTTTTTTTTAAAAATGAGGTTTCGATTCATCCCTCAATTCGTGTTATTTTTATCAAAATAAACCGGAGGAAAAAAAAACATTTGGGTTCACCCCAACTGCGACTTACCGTCACCGTCACGGGTCATCGCTTCGGTGACGGAGGCCAGCTTCTGCAGATTCAACTTGACGACGGTATCTGCGAACATGCGAGCGTCCTCCTCGGTGTTACCCTCCGGCACATCCACGATGTATGACTCCAAAACCACGGTCCAGATCTTCCCGTCACCCTCGAATCCGTGCATCGTCGTGACGGACCGGTAATTCCTCAGCCGGTGTTCGCCTCCGATGATGGTGAAACCCATCATGTGCCGTTCTTCGTCCAGTATATCCAGCCTCTCGGTGCTGGTGACCGCAGGCAAACCGGATATGACATTCACCTCCCTCGTGCACCCCACCGTCATTTGGAAACCCTCCGGGACGGCGCAGCTCTTGATGAAGTGCTTGTAGGTCTGAGGCCTGTCAAAACGGCGCACGACCGACCACACGGTGTCCGTCGGCGCGTTGATTCGCTGAGCGAGTAAGGAGGAGCATTGACTCGGGCCCACCAAGTAGGTGTGGTGCTCCGTCACCGAGTGCTTGAGCTGCTGGAACTCGTCGTGGGCCAAACCCGACGGGACGGTAAGGTGGTGTTGGGTCGGGTGCTTTTCCTCCGATTCTTGCTCGGACGCGGAGCTCTCGCCCTTCTCCATAGCTTACACGGATCAGAAGAGACACTCCGAACTCCGAAGGGGGCGTTAATGGTCTCAAATTAGAAGGAGATTTTGAGGGATGGCCGGGGGTAGTTTTGGAAATTGAGTTTTACTGCCATTTTTATTACCCATATAATATTTAAATAAGTCCGATTTAAGAATTTATAAAATATTAAAAAGGTTTACCGGCAAGATAAAAAAGAATGAAGGGAAATTTATCGTCATATCCCAAATAGAGGAATTAATGAATAAAAGATTAAAAAATTGGTAAAATTATCATCAGGTCCTAGTAGTAGTCGGTCATTAATAACCCCATTAGTCGTCAATAACAACCGGATCAGATACTGTTAAAATTTAATAGTAATTTTACCAATCTTTCAAACCTTTTATTCATTAATTGGGTTACTTGAAACATGACGGTAAATTTACCGAGAATTAATACCACGCACAAACATCCACACGTTAATGCGTTGCATAAATAAATGTATGGCTCAACTACATTAATACATTTCTATCAAATATCAATTTATTCATATAATGGGTCCGTTTGGGAAAGCGGTGAAGAAGTGCTTTTACGATTTACGAGTTAAATGTGTGAAGGAGATTATCTTGTTTTACAGAAAAATATTGTTGAACATGTATTTTGGGGTGTTTAGAAGCTTTCCCTAACATCCCACGTGATTGTATGTCTGAGAATATTTATAGTTGCATGTAAGTGAGATAATGGTAATTTTTCTTTATTTCTCTATATATGATTCAATTGAAGATGATAAAATTAGAAGGAGAAGGCGTCAACTTGGTAACCGATGGGGTTTTCCCCGTCTGACTAATGATTTTGAACAGATCGCTTGGCTTAGCCGATCCGAGCCAACCAAAATCTTTACCTCACATCTCAGTTGACTTATTGTGCCCATTTATCAACTCGGTAGAGAAGTATTTTTATGTAAGTCGAGACAAATATGTGAAGGAAATTATCTCGTTTTGCGGAAAATACTGTTAAACGTACTTTTGAGTATAAGTTAAGCGTTGTCAAACAAACACATTATTTACCATCCATGTCTTTAACATAAGAAATATTTTCCGTGTGTATTTGGAAATCCGTTAGGAGAAATGAGTTTACGTATTTCAAGATAATTTTACGGATTTTGATATGATTTTACAGATATCAAAATGCTATTTACGAATTTCAAAATGTTTTTTACTGATTTCGATATGTTTTGTGTGTGTTGGATTACGCACATCGCTGGGAGAAAGTTTTCCCAAACATACATATAAATGTTGGGTTTTATATTAAAGACTGAAATATTATTATCATTATCATTTGAAAATGATTATGATCATCTTATTAGAGAATACTCAGCTCTTTATGAATTGATACTCTCTCTCTCATGATGTATAACTAAACTGTTCAGAAAGAAGTTTTTGGTTAATGAATTTCTTATGGTGGAAGAAATAAATTATTAAAGTTGTATTATTGGTTGTTGATGATCTCATCGCCATTTTTTTCTTGTGCAAAATGATATCCAATAGAAACCCATTTCATACTTCAATTGATAAAATAATTTCTCTCGCTTGCAGAGTGATGTATCAATGAAGTAATTGATCGATACATACATATATTCTGTGTAAAAAAGAGGATTGGACAATTTAAAAAGGGAGATTAATAAACATGATATTAATGTATGTATAATAAATAAAATAACTCACTTTTGACTTTAAAACAAATTTATACAATATGCATTGAGGTCAATATTCATTTAAAAGGTGATTCCCAATCCCACCACATATTGACAAGATATGGATCAGCTTAATTAATTAATTAATTAATTAATGCCTGTCAACTTTATTTTGATTAATGATTTACTTTCCAAGTTTCTTCACATTCTTACATTTAATTAATTAATTCTCTGGCCACTTCTTCCTCCATTAACTTGCTTTCCTTTCTCTTTATTAAAATTCATGCTATTAATTTTCTATATAATATATGATTTTACTCTTTATTTATTATTACCTACACTTTATACTCTTAGACTATAATATGCATTAAATATATAAATATGCATTTTAAGTTTTTTCCTGTAAAGCATGTCGAAAATTCTTACAAATAAAAAGGAGGGAAAATTAAAATAAAAACTAGGAGAAAATAATATTTATTATAAAATATCATTAAAATGGGTACTTTAAAGGACCAAATATCAAAATATAAATTTAAAATTGCTAAATTTCTCAAAGTAAATATATATCATTATCTACTACATTTAAAACTAAAAATCTAACTAAAACTTAAACTACCCACAATTCACATTGATATGATTGTGTCTTTTTCTTTAAATTTCTTTTTCACCAAATTTCATATTCATATAATTAAATTATCATTTAATCAATATAATAACAAGTTGCGTGATTTATATTATCATCACTAATTTCAATTTAAATCTTTTCATAAAAATAAAAAATAAATTCATTTCATTGATTTTCATAATCTAATAGACTACCATGATTTTTAGTTTTATTAACCTTATATGCATTTTTTAACTCCCAAAAATTTCTTCTAAAGTAAGAAAAATTATATAAAATTTCTTTGAATTAATTAAATCATGGACATTCTATTTTTATTATCTAGATTTGTATAGCTTTTCTTTAACCTATTTAGTAAATTATAAACAATATTGACTTTATTAAAATTATATAATTTTTATTTTTTAAAATTTGGTGTTTATTTTAAAAATTATAATTTCGACAAAACTGGACAATGTGTAATTTTTTTCAGAGATATCTGTGTAAGGGTAAAATCGAGAATGATTTTGTTTAATTAAGTGGGACTTAAAATTTCCTATTAGTTTTAAAAATATAATGTGAGAGAGGATGTAGGAGGGAATGTAAAAAAATTTATTAAGGGTAATTTATTATTTTTAATTTTAGTCATTCTAAATAATTTCAAATTTAGTATTTCTATAACTATTTCTAAATTTGGGAGCCATGCGTAGAGCGTGGAGATCCATTTCAGTAAAGCAGTAATAAAAAAAAATTTGTTGACCACAACGTAAGAAAAACAAAATTTAAGCGACATTGGACTCAGAATTTCTTTTTTTTTTTTAAGACAAGAATAAAAAAATCATTTAGTATAGTGCGAAACACAGAAATTATTTCTAAAAATATATTTATAATATAATAGCAACTGCCATTTTATGTATATGCATATAAATAATGGATACGTTTATGCTACATCTCGCTTAATTAATTAATATAAAATTTAAATAATTAATTTAATAATAGGGCCAAATATAAAAAAAGAGAAAAAAAACTATTACTTCTGTCACGCCCGCCCGCAGATTCATGAATAGTAAGAGTAATAATAAAGTACATGGCGCCATTTGTGAATGATTACAGGGAGCTCAGATATATGTTTAATAGTATTTTTTTGTAAAATAAAATAATCTCTTTCACATATTTATCTCGATTTACATAAAAATACTTATCTATCGCGTTTCTAAACGGACCCTCTAAAAAATGTAATAACGAATACTTCAGTATAAATTTGTTTAATAATGGTGTGTGTATGTATGAATAATAAATCAAGTCAATCTAATAATAATGTCTAAATGGTGGGGCTTGGGCTCTATTTTTAGCATATTAGCAAACATGAGCTTGTCCTCTTTCCATAAATAACAGGGCATCTACGTCATTCCACGGATATTCTAGCATCACTTCCAATTCTTTCTCACCTAAATACCTAATCGTGGACCACATTGTTTTTTTTTTGCCAAAAATATTTTCATTTCATACTTAATAATAGTATTTAGATAAATTAATATTATCTCCCACCCTAACTTATTTCTTATTCATAAATTCGAACACAATACACTTTGCGTTTCTTTTTTCTTTTTATAATTTCATACATTTGTCTAAATCAGCTGTATTATAGCATCGTCGAATCGACTTATATGTAACTGTTTTATGTAACCTTATATTTAAGTAGTTAAAACATTTTTTCATTGAAATCAACCGTTGTTTATATAATACTTTTTTTTATAACCGTTGTATTCTTTTATATGTATTGCTTTATACATACGTTTTATTTATAACAAAGAAATGTAAAAAAATGGGAAAAAATTTATGCATGTTAATTAATAAATAAGATAAGAAATACATACGGAATTGCATAAAAAAAAGAAGTGAGCCAGATCCATCCCCCTGCAATTATTAATAATAATAATAAAGTTTGAAATTCAAAGCTCAGTGACCAATACAGCTAGCTAGACATATTAGGTCCGTTTGGGAAAGCGGTGGAAAAGTACTTTTATCATTTATGGGGTAAACGTGTGAAGGAGATTATCCCGTTTTACGGAAAAACACTGTTCAACGTACTTTTGAGATGTTTAGAAGCTTTTCCAAACACCTCCAGATTAATTAAGGAAAACATTGTCCCATTTGATTATTTTAAGAAAATAATCAGTGGACACGATGGATGGCAACTAGCAATACCACTGTTTTCTTTTTTTTTTTAAAAAAAAGTATTCATTTTGTGAGTTGTTGATTAGCGGGCGACGACTTTTTTTGGTTGATAGCATTAAAGTAGTAATAAATAAAAGGAATATAGGATATTATTCCAATTATTTAAGGCCGTTAATACGGCATAGTATTAGTAGCTCCCATATGGCTATCAACTTGCCTCTTGCTCTTTTCATTAGTGGGTGTATCCGATTCCAGTCACTAATTACTTAATTACTTCATTCATTGATTCAACAAAAATTAATTAATTCATTGATTCAACGTTTCAATTAAATACATTTGTGTCTTGCTTGCCCCTCTAATTGCAATATACGATGTTAGATCTTTAATATAAGAGTTAATTAATATTTTTTTTAAAAAAATTAATGAAGATAAATAAATTATTTAAAAATATAAAGATTTATCATTTTTATTTACTCTAATTTACTTTCAATTATAAATTGATATATAATTAAGTAATTCATTTAATTTCTTTAATCTTTCTCGATTAACTCAAATATTAAAAATTGAACATAATATATAAATATGCCCCTTGCTCCTTGCCTTTAACTAGCTTGATGTTTTTTTTTATGGATAAAAAAGACTTGATTGTACCTTACAGACAACTTCCTCGTAAGTTGCTTCTTCACTGTATCTCTTGTTCAATTCAATTGTGTTCTTCAGTGTATTCTAAATTAAACTTCTCCTAATTATATTTTTTTCTCTATTATGGAAAGAGAGAAATGATTTGGAGAAATTTATGAGAGATGTAATCCACAATAGTGAACATTTAAAACATTTTCATTATGCACAGTATGGATGACATGGCACTCATAAAGTATGTAAGTGTAATTAGCTTTTTTTTTAAATCTAATCATATTAGTTAATTACACCTTGCATTAAAAGAATGAGAGGAGTACTACTGTAATGAGAAATGGAAAATTGAGGTAATTAAGTTTAGAGATGCATATGCATTACAATAATTGGACATAAATAATTTGAAAGGGGGATAAGATGTGTTATTGGAAGTTCATGGTTTCACATGGAAGTCTGACCATAAAATGGTGCTGGTTCGTATCCCCATATATTCCATCAACCTTTTATTTTTTAATTTAAGGAATACAGTACAATAGTGTATACATAAATGATGTTGAATGTAAATAAACTAAGTCAAGTTCAAGCAAGTTCACCTATATTTGCGATCGTGTAAAGTGGGGAAGTTGAAATAAGTATATTGAGATGAATATGTGATCACACGAGAATAATATAAGATTTGTACTGAGGTTATTCAAGAAAGGTTGGAGTGGCACTATATAAGAAAAAATGATAAAAAATCGTCTGGAGTAGTTTGGATATATTCATAGAAGGCTAATAAATGTATCAATGAGAAGGGGATCAAATTGCTTGGAGTCTGGTTATTGAATGAGACTTCTTAATTAACAATCTATATAATGATTTGGTCTAGGGTTGACTTCAATGGCACCACATGATCCATATAGTCGATCCTCTCCTAATGATACAAGTCATTGTTGTTGTTCTCAGTTATTCCTGGGATTATGATTCTTACGTAATTTGTATAATATTAAGGGTTAAGATACATCCAACACCATGAAATATTTTCAACCCTTAAGTATTTTAAGGTACATGCAATACTCAAAAATATATTTTTAGGCGCATTTAGAACTTTCAACTATTTTTGGTACATTCAACAATAAAACATAAAAAATAATTTAAAATACTAGGTGCACATGAGAAAATGGTTTAGGGTGCTCAATGTATTTTAACCCAAAATTAAGGTTAAAGTATACATTTAGTCCTTTATATTTGTGTCAGATTTCATTTTAGTACTTTAAGTTTAAAAAGTGCATTTTCAGTCCCTCAAACTTAATGCCATTAGTTTCTCTTAACGGAAATTGCTGACTCATTAAATTTAGTTGATGACTGTGCAATAAAACGTTGACAAAATATACTCACATTTTAATTTTAATTTAATAATATAATAAATTTGATATTTTAAATTGTGTAAAATAAAAAAAGATTTAAAATAACAGTGTTAAATTTGATGAGTAAGCAATTTCCGTTAAAAGATACTAACGACGTTAAGTTTGAGGGACTGAAATTGCACTTTTTAAACTTAAAGAACTAAAATGAAATCTGACGTAAATATAATGGATTAAAAGTATACTTTAACTCAAAATTGATGATGCCCTGTCAGCTCACTTATTAGCTGGCCCACCACAAGAGAAGGAGAAAGCCTTAAAGGCAGATTCTTGCCACCATTTGGTGAATTGCGGGGTAATTTAATTTTTTTTATATCGCATAAAATTTCTCTTATATATTGCTAATAAAAATTTTAGTAACTGGCAATTATTGGAATTATTTTACAAAATTACGTTCAACCATTAATCTTCACTTAATCAATCCCTCTCTTTTAAGCATTTCCCCTATATTATTGAAAGAAACTATTTATGCTTTGTTTTTTATTTCCATTACTTATGCATAACTATCATGCTTTCAAACATAAGGTTAAAACTTAAAAGGCTCATCCTTCAAACTCATTATTTTCGCTCGCGCGAGCATATTCATGTAATATTATTAGGTTATATTCAACAATAATGATGCCTTTACTTATATTTTTAATATTCATGAGTATTTTTCCCCTTTTAAAAGAATATATTGATGGATTTTTAGTAAGAACAGGTGAGTATTTTTGGGATTTGGATGGCTGCATAAAACAAAATACTGAAAGGAAGGGGAGGGAGTGAGGTAGGTGGAGCATTAACGGATGAGCTCAATCTTGGCCAATGGGAAGCATCCACGTCATCTCATTAGTGTCTAATTTTCACCAAATTAATTGGATTTGGATAGGCATGAATGAAAAGTGTTTGGAAACTTGTATCCATTGTTGTTGGCTTTATTGTGCTCATTTAAAAACGTAGTAGAGAAGTACTTTTATGCAAGTCGAGACAAATATGTGAAGAAGATTATCTCGTTTTGCGAAAAAATATTGTTAAACGTGTATTTACCTTTTTCTAAACGCTCCATCAAACAAGCTCATTATTGTCGAGAAGTAGAATCTACGTACTTCACCCTCCCTGCCAAATCACAACATAAAAATTCTAGAGAGTATGTTATTTTTTTTGCAATAAAGTCATGGTCAAATGTATATACCCTAACTTTATATATTTAAAATATTTATTTTTTTATTTGATACAGATCAGATTCAAATATTCCGGGTGTGATTGAGAATGACCCTCACTGCATTTATACAAACATAAATTTAAGATCTTGTGTTTATGTGACCAAAACCCTTTCGATCAGAATATTAACTTTCAACCATGTCAAGATAGGTAAATTTTTTCATGAGTTTTTATTCTATAGCAAACTTTTATTATTAATTGATATTCTAAAATCTAGTTACGGATAATGTATTTACCATAAAATAAGTTGTGAATTGTTTATTAATAGTTGCTAATATCTGGGATTTAAAAAATTTCAAGTCATTTTTATTATCATTTTCCCAAATTTGAATATCAAAATTGCCATAACAAATCCAGTGAGCAAGCCTATATAGGCCAGGTGCATGAGCATATCTATCTAAAAATAGTTTAGAATTTTTAACAAGTAAGTAATATTGATTAACCTAAAATGGCTCAAATAAATGAATAAAAAGACTCTGTCCCCTTTAGCGTAGAGTTAAGAAAATGATGGGGAATATATTGTTTCATTGAATTTTCAATTTCATATTATTTTTAAATGAAAAATACCCGTTTTATAAAATTGGATGGTCAAACAAATCATGAATTGGCATATAAAAATGTTAAAATTTTATTGTACTGAATCATGATACATGTGAAGCAACTCATCAACTATGCAAGATAAGGGCATGGCCATCTTTCATAAGAACAAAATGAGTAGACATATAGAAGCTATAAAACACATAAATATTCGCCTTAAAAAGAAAAATTTGAAGTTGTTTAAAATTTATGACATCATTTACTTGTAAGCGGAATATGTTCTCACTATATGATATGAAAGACAAATAAAAACTAAACGTATAACTTGAATTAAAAGTGACTATAAAGTTGATGAAAAATCCAATTTGATGAAAAAATTAAAGGGAAATTTACAATCATGTCCCAAACAGAGGAATTAATGAATAAAATGTCCTAAAGATTAGTAAAATTACCATCAGGTCCCAACAGTAGCTGGTCCAGTTGTCATTAACAACCTCACTAGCCGTCAATAACAATCAGACCGACTACTGCTGGGACCTGATGGTAATTTTTACCAATCTTTAGGACTTTTTGTTTATTAAATCTTCTTGTTGGGGTTTGATTGTAAATTTCCTTAAACTATGGAGTTGATTTTATATCAAACATTGACCAGAATATTACTTTGTATGTTGCAAACTTGATCGGCTCTCCTATTCTTTTTTCCCGAATGAAGACAAAATCAACTATTGAACTTGATTACGAGTTAGGGTGGAGCCATGGAAACTTTAATAAACAACGCATTAAGCTCAATTATTGGACATATCACATCTTTATAATACTCACTTCTTGAAGATTCTGTAGACTTGGAAATTTTTTAGCAAACTTGTAGACTATTGAAAGCTGGAAATTAGTGCATTAAAACATTCTCCCTCATGATTGTGTTTAATTAGTTCAACAGAAGGGAGAGAGGTAAAGGTGAAAAGATGCTCAATTCATGCCTGCCATGTTTGGGAAAGAACGGTAGAAAAGAGTCAATTTTATCTTAATATTTATTATGTCAAATTTTCAATAGTCTTTTAACCGTAAACCCGCATCAAAGAAAAGGTATATAATCATGTATGTTTGAAGAATTTAATATAATGGATATAAGAATTTAAAATAAACATGATCCCAAAAAAACTTTAAGGGACTTGAATTAAATAAGTCTCTACACATCCTCATACAGGTTTTGATCCTATTTTCCAATATATTTCACACACATTAAGGAAAACCTTAAACCATATTAAATCTACCTTAAAATTTAACAAGTTTTTAATTATAACACATGAGAGCAAAATTAACACATAATAAATTAATGGTAAAATTTATATTGACATGAAAGATTTGATGATATAACTTATATATTTATGGCCCTGTTTGGAATGGCCTGGCTTATTTTCATAAGCACGTTCAACAGCGTTTTTCCGTAAAACGAGACAATCTCCTCCACATATTTGTCTCGGCTTATGTGAATAAGCATTTATAAGTGGCTTATGACAGTTTGCCAAACGGGTACGTAAATCTCTTGAAGGAGCATCTCACCGCTGCCCTTCACCTCTCCGCTCATTTTCCTTTCAACGCCATTGGCTTACTTATTTGTGACTTCCTTCACGCCAAACAAAAATAACTCTCCCTCAACCTTTCTCTTTCCACAACTTCACTTTCCATTGTAAGCATTAAATATGTGTTAGCATTGCTGAAATATTCCCTTTAATCATTGCTTCCATTGATAGAAAGCTAGAAACCCATATAAAATCAATAGATATAACTTGAGAAAGATTAATAAATTTGCTTATATTTAGAGCGAGGCAAATTTCTCAATTAGCTTTATATTTAGGACTCTAGGAGTATCAAAATACTACCATCTATCAAATGGAATATATAGGTTCTTCTTGTCTCTCAAGGACTAACGGTGATACAATCTAATCAACGATTACAAAAATGATTTGTTGAATTAATGTGTCATTAACAAAGATAAAATCAACCCAGGGCTGATCTAGTCATCTCATAAGCCAAGAAGCAAGCTGCATTTGCTGGAACACTTCTAGCTATGGCAGGACCAAAGCCTTTGTACAGACCTTTTAACCCTTCTGAAGCAAGAATCTTCCTGAAAGCATCAATGGAACCAGAAAACTTTGGGTTTCTGTAATCATCCACTTGAATCACACTCTTAACCACATCAGTTGGATAAACCACAAACCACACTGAAGCTCCAGCTAAGCCTCCAGAAACAATCAAGGAGCCTCTACTTAGCCCAGATGTATCAGGACCTCCTGCTAGCAACTGCTTCGTTGCTTCATATACACCAAACATGACAGCGTTTCCCAGTACTTCTCGTGCCATTGTCGGAACCATGCCCTTGAACAGACCTCTCACTCCCCCTTCGGATCTTAAAACTTGCCTAGCAACATCCATGGGTCCTCCATACTTGATAGCCACAGAAGCTGTTCCAGAACCTGCAAGAACACTTTGTGCTTGCAACCTGAAGAGAGAAACCTAATTATTAGCGGATCATGATATCTATATCATATCATCTAAATATCTATAGGAAGCGCATTATTCAAGAGTCATGCATGTTGTAGTTCACTTTTCAAGTAAAGGCAAGGAGAAACATACAAGAAAGCAAAGAAAAACTTGAACTTGGAACTAAATGCAGGCGATTACTTATATCAATCTAACCATGGAAAACGTACAAACATGTTAGAGGCCACTCACAGAAAAAATATATGGTCTAAACGTTTCATATCGATCAATACTACAAAAAAAAATTTCTCTACAAATGACATGAGAAGGGTGATGATCATTGACCTGCATTTGATGAGTTCAGTCGGGCAAGCTAGAATGGAAACTACAACTCCAGCACCGGCACCACAAACAACCTGCTGTTTGACAGTAAGGGAGGTACTGGGATGGGACCTCAGTAAGGCCTCCATTTGTCCCCTGGCCGAGAACAGGACAGCGTTAAATGCTGCTACTGTGGCAAGTGGTGCACCCATGCCTTTGTATAACCCTCTGGGACCTTCAGAAGCTAATGTCTTCTTGACAGCATCAATAGCACCAGAATACTTGGGAGGATGGCCAGGAAGTGGTGCAGGCTGGCTTTGGAGCTTGACCTTGATGGTGTCAAAAGGGTGTCCACATACTAATTGTGCAACACCTCCAACTGTGCCAGCAGTAAGGTCCTTAGCTACATCCATCTGCAAAATTATAACTCCAATCTTACAGAAAGTATTCAGAAGATCAAACATAGGTCAAAAAGAAATGAAGTCATCTCCTTTTACCAGCTAAACTGACTCCCTTGGGTTGAGCCACAAAGATGAAGCACAAACCTTTACACAATGAACGAGATAAATTACAAACATCTTTGACATAAGCATTAGCAGCTTCGCAGCAGAAAAAATTATAATTGGTGACTTTTCACAAGTGCGAATTTGTTGGTAGCTTAAATTTTTAAACTTAAAGAATAGTGAGATGGAAGTTGAAGAAATATATTTTAATCGGGGTAAAATTACCCCAAAAGAAAGCTAAATTTCACAATGTAAAATCCTGGCATTAATAATTTCAGACTGCAAACAAACAGTCAATTAATTATGTCAACTGATGCTTCCCTTCTCATCTTTGTCTGATAGTATGGTAATTGACAAGAAATAGCGACTTAGGTGCACAAGGGTATCCTTATCTTTAACCAGAACATAGAAGCTACGTATCTCACTTCCATAATAGCTCCATAAAGTTTAATAACCAACTAGATCCTTTACTATGTTTTGTATCTTTCATAGGTTCAGAACATACTCCTAGAAGGCAACAGTTTGAAATGGAAGGTTAAAAAAAAAGTCAGAAATCATCCAAAGCTGATAGAATTAATTTCCTAAAAGTAGGTAAATTAAATCGATCCAACTTGTTTTGCATCCACCACAAGTCTGAACAGGGGTGAGCTTTTCTTTCTTTTTTTTGGGGGGGGGGGCCAATAGACACTTCAATCCCTAAAAGAAATCTTGGACCACTAGTCCCATGATTCAGGTGTATGCTGGGCTTGTGTTCTCAAGAAATTTTTGAATTAATATGAAAAAATATTACAACCCGGCTATACAATTCATAATTCTGGAAATCCAAACTCTAAGAAATAGGCAACAGTAAAAGAGCAGAAAAATAGAGAATTTAGGATAGTTGTTAGCTCTAAATGAACCCAGCAAAGCAAACGATATGCTGATTCCTTTTCATGCTTGAGGTCTCAACTACTCTAAAATTGAGGATGTGGGCATGTAGTTCATAATGAATCGGTGGGCATGTCCACATTGTCACCACATACGATCTACTGACTGAAATATTCAGATTTACTGATTTCCAATAAATGCAATAAAACTTGACGAAATTATGCAACGAATTCACTGAAAAAAAAAAGGCCAGCAAATACTGTAAAAAGGAGCTTTTAATCAAAAGAATAGAATCTTACCGAGCTTTTGGTAGCTCGCAAAGAACTCGACGGAAAAGGAACCAAATTGAATATCCAACGCCTTTGCAAGAGAACTATTCAATTAAGAAATCACGGTATGGCGTCCGAAAGATGGATGGGATGATTAAGCGAAAAGCCCACTACATCAAGGATTATAGGTGGAACTCGTAAATGGGCTTTTGTAATTATAAACAAAACTAACATAAACAGAAACAGAGAGGGAGGAAGATCGTACAGAACTGAAGCTGACGAGGGAGTTTAATGTGGACGACCCCTGTTCATCAAGGCATTGAATTCAACTAACTTGGACATAGTTTGAGAGAAATGGCATGTCACCGTCTTCCTTATTTCATTAAACGAGGCAAAGAATACCCACCGGTTGCTACGCTAGTGCTTCACACCTTTCCTTATCAGGAAATGTGCTTCACATGGCACAAATACATTTAAGGCTTTAAGCCCATTTCGTAGCCAACTAGAAGTGGAATTGCTCAATAAGCACTTGATTTATATTCTTCTTACAACAGAATTCTGCTTAGTTTAGTGCAATTACAACTCAGAATTTTTTATAAAAAGGGGAAAGGAAGAAAAGAAAAAGAAAAGGAGCATACGTATACACCCCTTTTCAATGTATGTGATTTTCATGGACTTTTTTTATTGAAATACGTTAAACAGTAAAAAAAACCATAATGATACAAAAAAGTATTTATTATTTGTAGGAATGATTTTAGAGCTGTGAAGAACAATTTGATTTGATAAAATTAAAAAGAAATTCAAAAAGCGTTCTTTGTGTGAAATATTTCAGAAGTAATTCTTTGCATGAACAATTTTGAAATAAAAAAAAATTCATTCTTTGGCCTCCTCCAACAAGCACTAAAAAATTTCTTCTTCCCAATGCACAATAATACTATAAACAAAGAAGAAAAATACTGAAATGAATCATCAATAAATTATTGGAGAAATCATTAATTACATAGTAATACTAATAACGATAGGATAAGGTGTATGTTAATTAAAATTGAAAAAAATTAATAGTAAGGGTTTTTAAAAAATAACAATAAATAATGATTAAATTTAAACAAATGAAAAATGAAAGTTGATCAACCTTCTAAATAGTGATTTTCAGCATCACATGTCATTGTTGTTGTAAGTCAACTTCTTAAGATTCAAACGTCTCATTGGTTTGTGTAGTTGGCATATTTAAAATTTAAATCAAACCAATGCGATTCATTTAAATGAATGGGATGTTATGGGGTGGCAAATACTTCATTAGACGATCCACCATGTTTAGAAGTAGAAGTTTGAATTATTTAATAAAGACAATTAACGATTGAAATTGAGTAAGATGATTGAATGAGTTAAAAGGGGATGATAATGAGAGTGACATATATGGTGCATGTTTTGTAAGATTGGAAGAGGTGAAACAGGGTGATAACAACAATGATGACATGTAATGAGATGGACTAAAAAAAAATGAAATTTCTTATTCCCTTATATTTTCATTTTCAAGTAATATTTATAAATCAACTTTCATTTTTCATTAGTATAAACTTAATAATAACTTATTGTTATGTTTTTAAAGCCTTATCATTAATTATTTTGAATTTTAATTAATATAGACCTTATCTTATACATTATTAGTCTTACTATGTAATCAATACTTTCTCCAATAATTTAGTGATGATTCATTTTGTTATTTTTCTTGTTTGTTTACAGTATTGGCTTCATTTGGGTTTCCGTTAGAAACCCCGTTTTGACCCCCAAAACCCATTCTCACGCAAGCCGAGACAAAATTCCTCTCACATAAAGTATCTAGGAATCTGTG
>JANTPZ010105859.1:0-11856 GCA_025593235.1 Vachellia pachyceras
AATTTTTTATTCCCTTGCAAGTTTTAACTGAGGCCATTTCATACATTTGAATTCATACAAACTCAAAATTGGTGCTGTATACAAATTTTAACATGTTTCTTCACTGATATTGTGAGTCCATGTCATCGTTTGAAGGGGGAATATATTAGAACGGTATAATTAGATAGGGGGGAAAGGTGTAACGATGATGTGGCTTGGATGCTTTCAGGGGGGAGAGAGCCCTTCCGGTTTCGAAGAAGGTCGGCGTCGGATGCGTACGAGAAGAGAGGCCAGAACAGATCAAGCCCTTCTTCTCCTTTCGATGTCTGAGAAGTGAGCATGAAGCACGTAGGGAGATGATGTTGTGTTATGTTAGGCGTGGATTTGTTCATTTTTGTGTTAGATCTGTGCTAGCGAGATGAAGCTGTGGGGTTGGTTTATGTAGTGTGGACTGTGGAGCGTAGGGGTTGTGATGTGAACTATGTAGGGGCACGAAGGATTAGTATTAAAATAGTGTATCATTATGTATGTGTATACGGTGCCTTTCCACAGGTTGGTGCTCCCGTAGGGTTTTCTTCTGCCTGTATGTTTTTGGGCCCATAATAGATAAGATCCTGCTGTGTAGTTTCCCGATCACTCTCGAGTCAGTGTTGTCGTTTTGATGGTGGAGCCGATGGCTGGCCCCACCTCCAAAAGTATTAAATTTGCACATATGGACCGGTCGGAGGATTCGATGAGTTGGACGAGCTTCGTACAACCAATAATTAATTTGAGGAATTTGGATTCTCTAAATCCTAACGAAGGGATATTATTATTATGGCTTGTTTGACAATCAATTCTAGAATTTAAATTTGACTTTAAAATATAGGTTTTACCTTAAAATCGATGTTTTGTTCAAGTAAAATTTTTTTCTCAAAAGCTATTTTGGTTACAAAACTTCAGTTTGAAACCTAGGTTTTCTCTTTCCTACTTTTTTTTCTTTCTTCTTTCCTAATATCTTGTCAAACATAAATCACTTTTCAAAACCTAGATTTTGCCTCGAAATCTGTGAAAGCTATTTTTCAAAATTCATTTTCCAAAATCTAGGTTTTGCTTCGAAATATGTAAAAGGTATTTTCAACCTTACATCTAAACAAGCATTTAGCCTATCAGAAATTGAAGTAAGTGCTATTGGGTGTATCTAAAAACATGGTAGAGAAATACTTTTACGTAAGTTGAGGTAAATATGTGGAGCATAATAATTTGTTTTACGGAGAAACATTGTTAAATGTGCGTTTGGTAAATAAATCCATTGTTGGTACCGTCTTAGGCTATGTTTGGTTTGATGGAGGGGGAAGGGAGGGGATGGATAGGAGGGGAAAGCAAGGGATGGAAAGGTTTAATATTACCCTGTTTGGTTATGTTGGAGGGGGAAGAAATGAGTTTTGTGTTTGGTTTAAAAGAGGAAGGGAGGGGAGGTAATGATTAATTTACCATTATACCCTTATTTGATAGTTCATATTTTTTAATTAATATATATTATATACTGAGTAATACTTTATTTATAATAAATAACAAATTATATTTTGAAATGAGTAATACTTTATTTATAATAAATAACAAATTATATTTTGAAATGGAAGAAGATCTTTATCAATAATTATATTTTTATTTTAAATTTAATAATATGTTTTATTTATAATAATATATTCACATTTTAAATTATTTTTATATTAATATATTTTTATAAAAATATGTTTGTAATTATTATTTTACTTTTAAAAATTTATTTTTAAAATATTTAATTTTTTTATAATATATTTTTTATTACAATTATATAATTTTTTAATCACTTTTATAATAATATAAATTTACTACAATATATTTTCATTTATTTTTATTTTATTACAATATATTAATTAAATAGGGTAAGAAATGAGGGTATTGGGTGGAATGAGCAAAATATAGTGGGACATTTTATTCCATAACTTTTAGCTCCCTCTAAAACCCCCTAAATTGGAGGGAACAAAAAGAGAGGAAGGGGAGGGGAAAGAGAATATTATTTTTATTCCCTCCTCTCAAAAAAATTCAAACCAAACAAGGGGAGGGTATCATTTAACCTCCCCTTCCCCTCCAACCAAATACACCCTTAGGCTTTGTTTGGTTGGGGGGAAGGGGAAGAAAAATGATTCATTCCCCCCATTTGGTATGAAAAATTGGAGGGGAGGGGAGGGGAGCCAAATTTTAGCTCCCCAATCCCTCCCCTCCCCTTATTTTGCATCCCTCCAAAATGGGGTTTTTTTTAGGGATGCAAAATATTATGTCAAATATGCCGTCAATGCTTCTTGTTCAATTTCTCACACCTCATTTTTCTAGTCTTCATATCTACTTCACTGTGCGTAAATATAAGAAGCGATGTAGTTAGAGTGCAAGTTTTTCTAGTCTTCATTTTTTTCAATATTTCCTGAGAATAAATTTTACTTTATTTGGAATACTTGTAAGTAGCGATATGATAAGAGAATGAAGGAAATAAATTATTTAAATCCTTTTTTAAGTATTTAAATAAATTATATGAATGAAATACTTTAATAATTGTTTTAATTAATTAAATAAAATGAGGGATTAATTTTTATTAGTAAAAGCTAATTTAAATAAATTGTATAAGTAAATAAATATAAATTAACATATAAGGGTAAAATTATAAATTGATCATTAACTTCCCTCCCTTCCCCTTCTGAACCAAACAAAAGATAATTAAAAAGCTTCCATTCCTTCCCCCTCTAACTAAACTAAATAAGATAATCTTATACCCTTTCATTCCCTTCCTTTCCCCTCCATCAAACCAAACATAACCTTAGAGAGGGGAGGAAATGACAGCGGAGGGTCTTGCAATGTAAATCCCAGCCATGTGAAAATAGCTCGCGTGTGAGGAACACGTTGCTCTTTAACGATGCAAGGATATGGACGAATAAACGGAAACAATAAAACAAATATCTCTCTGGATTTAACAAGTGTCTAAATTTATTTTTAAAGTGATAGATATCATGAGATTCTAGATAAATATATATTTAAAATGTTTTTAAAGATTTCCTAGCAAGTGATCAAACGAAGGATGGCTACTGAAGTAATATAAGAGTAGGCCATTGCTTGGCAAAAAAAAAAAAAAAAAAAAGAGTAGGCCATTGGGCAGTGGTCAAAGAGACCAGAGTTAGCAATGCATGGGTGGAAATATGACTTGTTAATGTTAATTGAAGCAAGCATGAAGAGTTCTTTTTTGAAAAAAAAATTAAGGAATATTTAGACAAATACTAAGAATGTCCTCCATTTTTCGATGACCACATAATAAATGTATGGAATACTTTAAGGTGCTGTTTGGTACAGCGAAATATGACCGTAGCCAAAGGAAAGTGGCTGATTTTCTGGCCATGGAAAATTACTATCCATTTTCCATTTTGCACCGATCTTCTTTTATACGTATGAAACTAAGATCGTCTCAATAAGCTATGGGAAAGAAGCTCTTTAATGGGAAAATCTTGTGAAAACACTTAATTGCTCTAAGTACAAAACATCATCAACCATTTTATTGAGCAGAGCTTCTCCCTTTCAACATCATTCATGGCTGAGTATCCTGAATAACAAATTCTCACTATCACTGAAATTAAAGAGAAATTAAGCAAATTGAACCACCAAAAAAAATTACAGAACTGTTGACGTTCTTTATTTTTTTTTGTGAACAACAAGCAAGCGGGCCTTTGGCCCACACTCGGAACCCCCTGGTATCCGGCGCCTTTTTTTGAATCTCTGGCCTTCTTTCAACTGGATCTGGTAACCCGGGGTAACCGACTAATCCGGAGCGAGAAATACATGTGGTGCACCTCTGTAAGGTGCTTTGCATCAAGGGTGGGTTATCTTTACCCCCGAGCGTTGCTCCTAGAGATCGAACACTCGACCCCTGGGGAAGTGACAGCCGCACTGACCACTGCACCCCGACGCCCTGGGGGCTGAGGTTCTTTATTTTAGCTGACCTTTCATCGCCGCCGATTTCTTCTTGGTTCTCACTGTAGATCTCTCACTGATATTAGCAGGGCAGAAACACGCATAAGAGGAAGGAGGAGGAGTTGATTGAGAAAGGAAATGACGTGAATGGGTTGTTCAGAGAGATAGAGGCCATGAAGAAGAGTGGTTGAAGGCGAAGGGAAAAAATAAGCAGAAGCGACAGAGATGATTATGGCAAGTGAAGATGTTATAACCTAATACTATCCATTATTAATTTACAAAATTAATGAAAAATTACTTACAATAACAAGTAAATATCTTTAATAATTAATTTGATCTATTTATCAGCAACCATAATCATAAATAATCATTCTAATATTTTTATTAATAACAACAACAAAGTAGTTATTTATTGTTATTTTGAATTAAAGGGCATTGAAGTGATCTATTATTTACTTTCTTTCATCTCATCATCACTATCAAATTATTTTCCATTTCAATGCACATCAAACATGTTAATATTTAAGTTTTTTCATTATATTTTATTCCTTTCCATCAAAATAGATTCTCTACACCAAACGTCCCTGCTAGAAAATGAAATTGCTGTACACGGGCGTGTAAAGAGCGTTACAGATCATGACTTAGTTTTAAGGGGTGCAACTTACTAAATTGCTCGTGTGCTTTAAAACTTACAAGGTAAAAAAAAAAATCATTCATGTATTTATTGTGGACACTGCCAAAAAAAATATATTTATTCTGTACGAAATCACCTGGAATAGTGAATCTAAGCACTCCCTCAGACTCTATGGACACCCTCGGAATCGCCCCTCTAAAAGCCTCGCATCTGTTTTCTGGTCCTCATCCTCACTCCTCATTTTGCTATCGGCTTGTTTGGATAGTTCGTTGAAAGAACATATACAGATTTTGAAGTAAATATGTGAGATAAATTTTATCTCGGTAAGTGTGAGAATGGTTTTTGGGAGGCAAAAACCTCCTCAAACAAGCTCATTTATGTGTTTGAAAATTCGATGGGAGAAAGGAGTTTAGGGGTTTCAGAAAGAATTTACGGATTTTGAAATGTTTTTTATGAATTTCAAAATGCTTTTTATCTTAACTTACCTAAACCAGAAGAAAGATGTCTCAAACATTCACTTTTTTGTTGGGACATTGTTCTCCCCATCGTTTGGAACAAAAGACAGTCTCCCGTCCGGCTCCAATCGTCCGTTTTCAAAACTTCAACGAGCTGTGAAAGGCATGCGATTCTCTTGTTAAGCTCAAGGGATATTTTTGGGGGGCGGGGGGTTTGAATAGGAGCACAGACTTTTGGAGATGAAGGCAATCTTGTCCCGCCAAATTTACCAGTGACTCCTGGTCTCTTATATTGTCATTTTTTTTATTTTCATGGTCTTTATTTGTCTTTAAATAACAGTCCTTATGCTGTCACCTTGATCCCCGGAAATATTAAAAAATGGGTAACTAACAAGGCCAGCCCAAGTTCGATCCGCGATCTCTGGGGAGGAGCCTGGTGATCTGGTCTTAGTCTTCCCCGTACTCGGCCCGTTAAATGGAGGCTATCCCATAATATTCCGGCACGGTTGCAGTCGCACCTGAAACCCATGGACTCGGCGAACAATATGAATCATGGGTTTCTGATTTTCCTGCTCTTTTTTCATCCTCTCCTTCTCCACTCCTTGGGTGAGATCCTTCTCCTTAAGAGTTCAATCTTCCACATATTTGCAAATTTCTTATCCTACGGTCTTTTCTATTGCTTTTTATATGGTGTCGTGAACGCTGAGACTGAAGGATATTTGGAATGTAAATTTTGTTGTCGCAATAGTTGAGTGGTTAAGGATCTGGCAAGTCTTTAAATTTGATTTTAAGTGTTTTCTTTATTTCTTCTACGGGTGCGGACCGTCTACTGTAGGTATAATAATTTCTTCTTGTTTGTTATCGAGTCTGATTTACGAAGATATTTTTAAGACGCTTCTGGTCTACTAAAAAGGCAGACTCACCCCAGAATCACGTTAACTGCTTTACGAGGTTCAGTGGCGATTCTTTTATATTGCAAAGTACCGAGACATGATCTACCATTACACAAAACGTTTGTCTCTGAAGATGGTTAGAATGTTACAGCCACTAGACGGTCTGTCTCGTTAAAGATTGAGTGTCCCACTATCCCTTATCCCATTAGCTACTTGCTGTCTTTGCGTGGGCTGAGAAAAAGGCTCTCTTATTGGAACCGATTGTTTGCCATAGCTTTTGATAAAACACGGATGGCTTGTTAATACTCTAGATGCTAGCTGCCATAATCTTGTTTGATTTAATGACAAAGCCATAATCAGTTAGGATGAACAAATGTTGCCTGGACTGCCATTTATGCTGCATATATGTACTCACGTTCACCTATGTAGTCCTCTCTGTTTGTTCCACTAGCCACTGCACATAAAGTCAGACATGGACAAATACTGTTTAGTCTGTGCTGCTGACATTTCACATTCTTCTAGCTTCAAGGACAAGCTGCTTTTAGCTAGATCGTTCATAGAGTTATGATTTGGTTATTGTAAAATTTATGAAATTGTATTTTGGGTCTTGAATAACTTCCTTCTGATTATTTGATTAGTTCCTAACTCCTAATGGAACAATATTTTTATATGCAAAATGGTTTTACAACTCTTTTATTCTATAAATGCAGCTACACCAAATGGAATATGTGTTTCTCAAGGCGGTCGTTTTCCACCCTTCACATCAGAGGGGAAGCCTCCCAAAAAAGGACCCAAAGACCTGACTCTTTGCAGGGTTTTTCGCAAAAGAACTTGCTGTGACATAACCCAAACGTATCCCGCTCTTCTGGCTGTAAGGAAGCTCGCCTCTACTGGGGAAGCCAACCAGGAGTGCCTGGGCTTATGGGAATTATTGGAGTGTTCCATATGTGATCCACGTGTTGGTGTTCAACCTGGGCCTCCCCTCATCTGTGCATCTTTCTGTGACAGAATTTATGAGGCATGCTCAAATGCATACTTCTCTATGGATGTGAAAACACAGGTATGTGGTTCTCTTGCAATCGTTCTGATTAATTTTCTCATTAATTTGAATATTTAAATGCCAGAAATAGAGGTGATGATTTGGTTATTACATAAATTTAGTTGTCTTTAGTGCCAATCACGGTCGTTTAATCTGGTTTTAGGGTGATTTATTTTAAAAGGAGGTTATGCTTCATGAGGTAGGATGAATTTATAGACTATGGTTAATATTTTATAATGGCATGTTGTTTGATCTAAATCACCTTCATCTAGTAACTTGAAGGATCAGAGAATGTGTTTGTTTTTCTAGTACCAGAATCAGAAATTTTAAATATCTCCTTATATAAGCTTGACGAAATCCGTTTTTTGGATTTGATTTTACCTCCCAGATTGTAGCACCTTGTGGAGTAAATGACTTTGTATGTGGTAGGGCTGCTGAATGGGTCTCCAATGGCACAGATCTTTGTCTTGCTGCAGGTTTTCGAGTGAAACCATTTGATAATGCATATATTATCAACCAAGAAACATCTTGTTATGGTGATACAATCAGTCTGGATTCAGTCGCTGATTCATGGAAGTCTTCACAGTTTGGGATGACCCAGAGAGGTGACAGATTGAGGATGTTTGAAGATTTCCCTCAATGGATGAGGCAAATGCCTTTCAGTGGAAGAGTTTCTTGGGCCATCGGAGGTTTGGTTCTAACAGCAGGATTGGTGTTTATGAGGTCAGAATACTGTCTGCTTCCTGTGAATGAGTAGCTACTAGCTACACATTTGTGACCTAACATACGAGAAAATAAAAAAATGGGATAATTCACTATATTGATATACTTTCATGAGTTTTACCCTTTCGCAGTTGATTGTATTGTTTCAAAGCCCATTTTATCTTCCTGGTTATTCCTCTTTACTTGTAGCAGCTTGTTAAAGGAGTTAGCATTCCTCTCTCCGGCGCCACGTTATATGCCAAGTTGTGTTTACATGACAGCATCTGGATTTTTATAGTCTTATTTCATACTTTTGTCTGTGTTGTCCATTCATTAAGACTTCTTTTTATTCTTGGAATGTTATCTATTTTCCACTCTCATCCATACACTGATCATGCAGTAAAAGGCAGAGCCATAGTCAACGCCAAAAGCTAGCAGCTATAAAGCGAACTGCAAGAAAACTGGAAGGCAGGATGACGGAACAACGACCTTCTAGTTCTAGGGCTCAAGAAAATAGGAAGCGCTCTGTAAGATGAATGTTTACTTGTATGTTTTATAACATAATTGTGCTATTTTGTAGGTGAATCTTGAGTTTGTTTTTATAATAATTTAGAGAAAATACGTTCTATTTTATCCCGTTCCTTTTGTTTTATGGTTAACCTGATTTATAGAAATCATGTTTGTGAAAAAAATAACGAAAGGAAAAGGTGGAAGTTGATTAGATGACAGTTTTAGCATGTTTCTCTTTCCTTCAGTCTGGTCTACACAGTTACAAGACTCCTGCAATTGCGCAGTGGATCACGTTTCTGCCCTCCCACGTGCTTGGGCAAATCCTTCTACTCTGGTGTTTAATTTCTTATAGTTGAACGAATGATGCCAGACCGGAATAAATCGTTTGATTCCCAACATCTCAAATTTTTGGAGGATTTTAATTTTGTTTGAAATTTATTGCCTTACACGTGGCATTTCGATTGTGACAAACTTGTTGGCGTTGTTTGGAAATTGAATGTCATGCTCAACTGTTTAGGAAAAAACAAAATGAATATATGTTACAGGTGATAAATTTTCTATTCATTGGTTAGTCAAGGACTCAAACATTACAAGACATGTTTGATATGCTGGAATTTGGTTTATGGAAATGGAATTCATTTCCATACTTGATGTGTGTTTGGTATAAAGAATTGATCATGGAAATCATTTCCACCAAAGTTGCTAGAAATGACTTCTATCAAAATAGCTTGGATTTGTAATTCTAACACATTGATGACTCTTTTTCTTTTGTCAAAGTTCTAGGAAGATTTTAAATTTTTTTAATTTAAAAGAGCATTTTGTTTTTTCATATTAACTTTAAATTTTATTTCCATAACATACTAAACATACTTTTAAACTCCATGTTCATTTCCATTTCTATTTTCATATTCATTATCATTTCCATCAAAATCAATTCTAGTATACCAAACGGGTCTATACTCTTACAATTTGTTTGGCACAAGGGGAGGGGAGGGGAGGGGAGGGGAGGGGAAATAAGTAGAGGAAAAATTTTTGAGTTGGATTTAAAAAAATAAAAAAGTGGGGTTCAGAATTCTTGATTGATTTTTCTTTTTTAGCATGCACCCTATTCTTATTAAAATTCTATACCCTATTTTTTCAACTTTTTTAAGTTCAACCCACAAATTTTGCCTCCCCTACCCTTCCATTCCCTCCTTGAAAACAAAACACACCTTTAAGTGGAGATTAGATAATGGACCCGGATGAAATGATATGATTTTTATGGTCTTTTTCAACAACAATTTCCCTACTAATTACTAACAGAAAGTGAGAAATACTGACGCAGTACCACCAAACTTGAATTGACCATGATAGAAAGAGAAAATGAAAAAGAGCAAAAAGATCTGTATAATTCAGAGTAACGCAGTAGATATTTCAAAAAATATTGAATAAGCATTGTTTCCATGTCAGATTGACAAACAGTTGATTCAAGCGAACAGATAACTTGTGGTCGCACAAATAATGCCAGAGGAGATTTTAGTCTAGTTCGGGTAAATTTTCGTAAAGGAATAACTGGAAATAAAGTTTGGGTCACCAACCAATGGGCATTTGGTAGATTTGGCAAGGACTACTACCACCATTCCTCAGGGTAAGAGTTCGAACCCTGGGGAGTGACAGTCGCGATAATTAACGCAACCTCAAAGAGGTTGTCCCATCGGTACCTCGCTACCACCGTAAGGTCTCCTCACGGGGGGTCCGGATTAGTCTGGGGCGGGCAATGAACCCAGGATACCCCAGGATACCGGATGGTTTATACCAAAAAAAAAGTTTGGATCACCAACAATAGGATGATAAATAAAAAGACTAAATAATCTAGAGTGAAATTGTTGGGATATAGGTCACCCTTGATGGATTAGGCCCAAGTCCATGGGCTAGGTCAAATGCGTAAACCTAAACCCTAGTGGGAAGTTATAAAAGGGGGGAAGTGGCTCCCCAAAGGCGACACATAATAACGCACGGAGAAAACGAGTTTTCTCCATTCCCTTTCCCTTACAGAGAAACCTCTCATCTCCTCTCCTCTTGCCTTCGGTGCTTTTGCTGTGTCTCATATTCGGAACCATACTTGTGATCCGTATTCCGCGTGGGTATCTGCAGATTCATAATTCGGCATCTCCAGGTACGCCCGAAATCCTTCAGTGGTATCAGAGCCAGGTTCCTGAGGCAATATTGCTTACTGTTCATAAATTTCTGCAAGTATGTTCATTGAGATATATGTGTATGTATATTTTTGCCTTCCCGTAAGCATGCCGTTTCGTTTTTCCATTAAGTTTAAGCATATTTGTGATTTTCTATATACATGTGGTATGAAATCATAAAGCCTCTGTCCCGAAACAAAGAAAACGAAAAACGAAACGGGAAAGCGAACCCGAAAACGTAGATCTAAATCTCGGTCCTCATAAAACATGATTTTTAGGTTTAGAAAACTTGTCCATAGTGTAGAGCTCTTCGAGACAAGAACGTGGACACCAAGAACGCGCAAAACGGAAACCGGATGACGGAGTTACAGAGGAAAAACGAATTACAAATTCCGTCACGTTTTTTGGAAAAGGAGAAATAACTAGGTTCCAAAAGTACTCCCATTGTGTAGATCTCGTCGAAACGATGAAATGGACACCTAGAACGCGAAAAACAGACTCCGGATGGTGAAGATATGGCCGAAAAACACATCGGCGCGACGGATGAATAGTAACCGGCGAAAATTTAAAAAAAAAATAGGCAGCAGCGGCTGTGGGTAGGCGAAACCGGGTCGGGTAGGGTAACTCGATAGCAAGAATGGTCCTATTAATTATTTAAATATTTATTTCGGTTATTTGATCCGCAAAAGGCGGCCCATCCCGTGTGATTAGGCGACCGTTTCGCAATGGCGGGGTCGCGGGTTCGAATCTGGCTTGGACCATTTCAAATTGTTTTTTCTCGGAATTTATTTTAAAAAAAATTGGGCCGCCGAGGGCCCAACCCAAAAAAAAGGTTTTGTTTGGATTGGGCCAGAGAGGCCCAATCAGAAAAGAAAACAAAAAGGGGAGCTGGGCCAGAGAGGCCCAGTCCAAAAAAAAATCCGAAAAAAAACAATTATTAAAAAAAATTAATTAATATTAATAATAATTAAATTTTAAAAAAATTATTATTTAAAAAGAAAATTGGGCCATGTGGCGGATAAGGCAACGTGGTATATCCAGTGGACACGCTGACCACACCACCTGACAGCTGGCGGCGCGTGGATTACACGTGCCACCACCCGAGAGTGGGCTTTGTCCCATTTTTTCGAATTTTTCAGTATTTAATCTTCTCGGGGCGCGTGGGAGTGCGTGGGACCTCCAAATGAGACACGGTTTGTTCCTAAAAATCCTAAAATTCAAGAGCTTCATTTTGATATATAATTTATCAATTTTTTAATTCAATTCAGATCTGTTTTTGATGAAAATCAGTGCTTACTTAAGGATTTGTTGAGTACAATGAACCTTAGAAAGCACTGAAACACTGTATAAAGGACTAGTGTACATTGAATATGTTGATAAACAAATTCATAACGAGGATCCTGAATTTAATAAAAAAAATGAAGAGGATTTTAAGGAGGAACTGTTTGAAGAGGACTTTGAGGAGAATCTTGAGGAAGATCCTCATGGGGAACCT